>JAWPHD010009669.1:0-101313 GCA_037043455.1 Cyrtodaria siliqua | reverse complement strand
CATTGCTTCCTTTCTTCACTGCTCTACTAGTTCTTTTTCTTTTAACTTCATTAATTTCAAGTTTCGTTTGTTTGATGTCCTGTTTCAAACTATAATATTTATCCAACTCATTCAAAACCAACTTAAACTCTTGCTCAGATATCTGTGCATCACTCAATGCTTTCGATATCAATTTGTTTATGCTATTCAACTTAGACTCTGCCAAAGTTTTTATTTCATAATGTTTCTGAGCCTTTGTGTTAAGCCTGCGTCTGACAAACTTAATGCAAACACCTGTAGTCCCACATACTATTACTGCTATTTCCAATCGTAAAAAAACTGGAACAATAAATCCAACCCCGGCCATAATAGCACTTGCAGATATTAAGGTAGTGTCAATTCCATCTGTGATAATAATACCACGTTTATATTTTTTATAAAGGGACTTGCGTGTATCTCGCTCTGTAATTAACTTCTGTTCAGTCTCTGTATTCTTCTGTAATCTATAATTATGTCCGTCACAGGATATAAACTTGGTGCTGTCGGTTGCTTAATTTGTTTTAATAAGAACATATAAAATTTAAATTAATTCAATTACTAATGACGCCACCGTACTCACAATGTTAGCGTTGTCAACCTTGCATACAAAGTTAATGACAGAACCAACATTAATATCTAAAGGTCTATCAAAGTTATCGTGTTTGCGTGGGATGGTGTTAAGCGTTATACCATAATTTGGTTCTTCAACACCATTGACAGAGACCACTACAGACACGAGACCCCTTGTTCGTTCACTTGCTAAACCTATACCCACAACCCGCACGCCCACGGTGTGTCATTACATACCCAACATTCGTTTCTCCTCCACCATTACCAAATGAGAGTACTTTACCCAATGTATGTGGACCCTTAGTCTCCGCAAATATTGTAATAACCCCATATTTAATATTATTAACTTTACGTCTCATTTGCTCGAATTGGTTAGCAATAGGCACAACTAGCTTATATAAATCTCGAACATTATTGGTTAAAGTCTCTAAGTCTCCTCTTTTCTTTTCACTTGCCCCAAATATACTCATTGGTTTATATAAAGAAAAAATATATAATTTTAAATAAATTCTAAAACGCAACTCACAGGCAAGCCGTGATTATCTATCTTGTTGCCATGTTCATCTCTGACTTCTATTTTCAATTCAGTAATTGTACCATTTGAAAGACAGCGATATTCTTCAGGATAAAAACGTGTATATAACCCCTATAATAGTGCTTGGCACACCATTGAACTAATTACTACTCGTATTAACTTGTTCCAGATGAACATATAGCTGTTTATAAGGAGCTAAATCAATTGATTGTTTTCCAATATATGTCATCCAGGGACCATCTCCTGTCCCTGAATCCCAGCATTTTTGAAAGACCGCTTGATAATCGTGTCTCTGTTGGTATCTTTAAAGAGGCTATACCATTCTGCGCATCAACGGTTAGGGTAATATTCAGCCCTTCAAATATATCTGCCAACTGTTGAAAGCTATAGAGTCCAGCTGGTATATGATATATGTGGTCTGGTGTTTTCCTCCTTATGACCTCATGATTAATATTATACCAACCGATAGTGTATGTAAAACTTTGTAATCCAACGCGCTTAGCTCCATCTCTATTATCGATATACTGTTGTAAAGTAATAGACTTGTCTATGCTTGAAATTGTATGAAACATTTTTTTTAATATATATATACAAAAAAATACAAAAAAAAAAGATTTCTAAAGAATTCAAATATAGTTTAGATGCTCACTACGCCTATTCAAGTATTTTCAGCAAAAAAGTGATAGACATAATAAATCAAAACATAGTTATTACATCAGACGGTAAAGGCTTTAAAGCATCATTCCCCCAATGTATTTGAAAAATACACACTCCCAAACGTCAAATCAGATGCTATTGTCCAACGCTGGAGAACAGATTGGATGTTATTTTGGCAGAACCAGTTGAATTTTGCCATTTTGTGCGCGACAACTCGATGTGGCATTGATTTCAACAATCATCGGAAAGCTGATGCCCTGGTTGGTTCGTTATTTCAATTTCATGTCTATTACCAAGTTAGAAGAATATTATTTGAGATGAGTGTAGCAATGCCGCAAGACTCACATTGGAATGCGTTTAATAACACATATAACCGAAACGCATACGAGAGAATATGTAAGAGTTCAACGTTGATATTCATGCTGACTGGAGACAGAAACAAAGCTATAATGATGGTCTCAGAACAATTTATAATTACTGGACAAATAGTGGTTATCATCCTTTAAACCCTATAAATTCTATATACAACAACAAAACGATGAGTTTCACAGTCTATGAGAGCGATACAACATACCACATTGACTACATAGCACAAGGCTCTGAGGCTGACAATAGTTGGTCTACTTTTATAATAGATAGTTCATCTGGTTCGCAAGAGCTGGAGTAGAACGCATCAATGACAGCATAAGAACATACTGCTGGGCAATCCATGGCTCACAATCACAAACAAGAACATATATACTTGGAACTGGAACGGCATTTGATGCTCAAAAACTATTTCTGGCAAATGTAAAGGACGCAATAAACAGCTCCATTGACTGACCCAGTCCAATTTTAAGATATGAAAACACTCTAAAATATGCATGAAGTACAATAGATTTTGTCTATGGAAGTGGATTGTACATGTCTCCGAGTGACATGGAGTTGAGAATAGGAACAATACAAGACTACAATAATGAAATTGTAATAGCAACTGATGCGCAAGCATTATGATTTAATAATGATGTGAATGTAAAACCAGTACCACCAAAGGTTGTTCAACCTGTTCAAGGCACCACAACAAAGATGCCGCCTGACTTTGATAAATCATTGATACATAAAAGTGTGGGGCAACCAGAGGTGAAAGCGATTGAACACGAAGACAACAAAACAACTATAATTGTTGGCAGTATCGTAGTAGGGCTTACTGCATTACTCATTTATGAGATTTATTGAACCACTCTTTGGCTGCCACATATAGTAACCCAACAACGGCAACAAGCAGTGCCCATAGATTGTTACCAAACCAATTAACAATGCAGCGAGCAACTTACCAAGATTAATTAATTGTTTTTTATCCAGTCTTTGACACCAGATGATGGTTTAGGCGGAGGTATACTTCCACCACTACAACTTGGAATACAAGTTTCAACTAAAACCCCAGTAATCATACAAAACGCAGTCAAAATACTAACTATTGTTATACCTTGCTCTCTAAATATTGTTTTTATTCTCTCACCCAATGTTGTGTCTGTTTTAACACACTATTTATAGTTTCTTTTATCCTGTTTATTTGACTGCGTAATGCTTCTTGTTTTCACTCGCCGCTTCAAGTCGCGCAATTCTTTCATCTTCTAAGGTTTTTATTCTGTCACGTAAGCGCTTCTGTTGAAACTCATCATCCTGCCCGGGGATACTAACCTGTTTTAATTTTTGTTTTTCTTTCGGTATGTCTTTATCAATCTCAGTGAGCCTTGAGAGATTATTAGTAAGTTCTCCACGGAAGCTTTGCAATACCTTATCTAAACCTTGTATATCTCGCATTGTTAGGCCTTCTGGTTGAACAGAAGTTTTAGGATGAGTTTCATCTATTATATTAC
Source organism: Cyrtodaria siliqua (assembly GCA_037043455.1). NCBI lineage: Eukaryota > Metazoa > Mollusca > Bivalvia > Adapedonta > Hiatellidae > Cyrtodaria > Cyrtodaria siliqua. The sequence goes on along the minus strand of JAWPHD010009669.1, from coordinate 97,674 downwards.
TCAAATCACTCTCAATTGTATTTACAGTATCTACTGTATTTTGCGCATCTTCAGTTGTTGAAAAAGTTTACATTGGTATATTCTCTCCTGCTTCTGTGAGGGTATCTCTTGTTTTTACCAAGACTGCAAATTCTGTCGTACTCCGAGCCAGTCTTTCACGTGGAACTAAATAATCATAAATATTTAAAATCAACAACATATGTTCGACTTAGAGTGTCAAGTGCATAAAACTTGATTGGTTCGGTTGGATTAATTCCCTTATAGTAGGTAAGTGGAACATCATCTCCACCCCCCACCCCCACTGAACTGCATATAACATTGTCCTACCGTTTTCATCCTTAACTACGTTGAAATCGTTATAATCAATTCCACTGATCTCAGCGTTAACTTCAGCAAAGAATTGATCTAATAGCAACTTTTCTTGTGTAAGCTGTTCTTCTGTTCTATCTTCCCTTGGAGCTGATCAATATGGTTATTTTCATTTACAATTTGTCTTTGGAAGTCTGAGTCAGGTTATATGAATTCTGTTTCTTCATCATGCAGCTCAACGATATACAAATCTTGGTCATATCCAACATCTCCACTATCAAACATAGGATTATCAAAACCACCCTCAGCCATTGTTTATCTTATTTAATTTTAAAAAATATATTCAAAAAATAAAAACAATGTCGGCATACGGAAACAATCTCAACCCTTATAGAAAACTAAGAGAGCCTCGTGGTGTCATTGGCATCCGCACAAGTGTAGTAATAACTAATAATCCATCAACAATAGACCAAAACCAGCAACTGTTTGTGAGATTTCCCAATCAAAGTACTAAGGATGTGATAGTTCCGCGTACTGCTCGTCTTGCCTTTGAAATAGAACTTAAAAGCAGCAAAGGCCCCAACGCTACTATATACAAGAACTGGGTAGAGCAATTGTGAAGAAAACGACAATAAGAATAAGTGGCAATGAAGTCATGTCAATAGACGACAGTGATATGTATCATTGTTATGTAGATTTATGGAAAAGCCCTACCGGACGTTTAAACATGACTTACCAAGGTATTGGTAAAGCAAGCATGCTAAAACATAGAGTTGCTGCAGGTGATGCTTACGCAGACCTCGAGGATGAAGCTGTAGCATCTACTTATGGAAATAGATTTTGTATTCCATTGGACTTTGAACTGTTAGAATGTCATATGCCATTTTATCAAGCGGGGCTTGGTGATAGGTTAGAATATGAATTAACGTTAACGATTACAATAAAGTTATTAGTAGTAATGATGCTGATTCATCTTTTGTAATACAGAATATCTGCTTGGAATTTGATATGGTTAGTGATGCTGAATTAACCAGACAAATAATACATCAAACCAATGATAAGATATCATTTATGTATGACCGTATCTTGCGACATAGAACAATAACAGCAAAAAATCTGAAACCCTTTGGAATATCAACATTAATGTACCAGCACGGAGCACGAAATGTATTCTAATGCTGTTTGAAGATCCAGACAGAACAAACACAGAAACCTATCACAACCCAAAAAGTGAAAAGGTTGAAATGACAATAGAGGGCATATCAAATCAGTTGTATATTCAGGACATGAAGGCATATCAACATTGGGATGAAATCAACAAATATTTTGCCTTAACATCAAAAACAAACAAAGAGACAGACATAGTGGCGAAGGACTTATACTTTACGAATGTTTCTCTTGAGACCTACTTGACAAAATCATATGCTTTGTGGCTTGACCTTAGAACATGCGATGACAATTCATTACACGGTAGCCGAAGGGCAATAAAAAACGGCAGTGAAGTCATAACGATACAAATAAATAAAAAAGCAGAAGCAGATGCATCTTTAAATATTTATCTATATATAATACAAGATGCGCAAATCAATTTCGAAGATGGAAGATTCAAAGAAGTACGATACTAAATATCCTAAATATCCACACAGTGCCATTATCTGTGGTCAGACAGGCTGTGGTAAGACAGAGTTCGTTCTTGATATACTTGAACAAGAGTATGCTCGAGTTTTTGAAAATATAATTATATTGTGTCCGACCATAGAGTGGAACAAGGCTTATACAAATAGACCCTGGATAGGTGATGTAAGACACCCGAGAGAAAAAAAAAGAAATTGTCAATCCTGTTACTAACGGCAAAGAAATGCTACAAGAACTGTTGCGTTTATTTTTTCAATAAATATGCTGGCAAGCCCACACTATACATCATTGATGATTGCTCCGCCACAAAAGAATTAACAAAGAAAAAAGATATGTTATCAGAGTTGGCATTCTCTGGTCGTCACTCCGAACAATCAGTGTGGGTCATTTCACAGAGATAAAATTCTGTATTGAATTGTATTACAAGTATGGGATGTACTTAGCGCCATTTACAGCAATGCTGACAACTGTTAGGCATATCGATTTCAATTAAAATAAAAAATATAGACAGTAATATAAATGATAAACCAAGAGAGTGAACATGCTACGCAGCAAATAGTTGCTACACAACCTTTTGCTACACAACAAAAAGTAAAATCCAAAACAAATAGAGGCCGGAAAGAAGGGAGCAGCAGCAAGGAAGGCAAAGCGTGAAGCTTTGTTTCAGGTAAAGCAAGATGCACAAGATGCAAATGAAGAAACAATAACAAAAGTAACAAGAGGTGAAGAGGAATACGTTCCTGAGAAACACACCAAAATAAATGTTTATAAAAATTATATTCCACTGTGTGTGGTATTGGGTATTGCTGGGTTGGGTTTGTATATATATAACACGAAATCATTTGTACCTGTTGCTATGCAAGTTGATACGCAGCCTGTTGCCACGCAACCAAAGAAGGAAGACCCATTTGATTTTTAATAATTTATTTTAAAAAAATATTGTAATCATATAAAAAAAAGGGCAACAAGTATTGACGGAAAACAAATTGTAAATATGCTGTATCACGCTGGAGTGGAAACACTTCTAACTATTGGATATTCTGAGATTGGCAGAAAACTACTAAAAAGACCAGCACCTAAAGCGGATTTTAATATGTGAAATGTTGGGATGATGTCCATAGATATACTGTTAGCAATGGCTACGAAGGATATGCTGGTTAAGCAAAGTATTATTCCTGCGGATATTACGAAGAATTTTGAATATTTTTTTTTATACTATATAAAAAATGGCGAGTGCAGTAGCAATGATGATAGGTGGCGCATTAACAAACGCATTGGCGTTTAGCGGTTCAAATTATCTGTTTTCAAAAATGGGCAGTAATTCAGATGCGGAAAGACAAAGGCATGACAAAGCCGTAGAACAATTGGAAGCAGAACAAGTGGCGTGGAATAAAAAAAAAGAAAAGAGAGATTAGATTGTGTTAATGAGCAACTGCAGAAGGAGCATCATGCAGAGCAGACATTTGATGATGTGGACTAGGCTATGAAGCAGTATTATTATATAACTGATAAACATTTGCCTTCGGCTTTTGCATTACCACAACCTAAAAAGAAATATAAAAAGATCGGACAGGGAAAGTAGCATTCAAGGTGGACAGTAAACCACAAAACACAGAAACAAACACGCAAACAGACAAACAAGAAGGCAAAAGCAATAATAAATGCAAACGACATCACAAACACAAAAGTTGAGTGATTTATATATACCATCTCCAGACCAACAAAATAGAGAGATCATGTTTACTGTGATGGGCATGGCTGCAACTGGATTTGTGGCGTATATATTGACATAGTTTCATACTTTTTGTTGTTATTACGTGTTTGCAATCGGTCAAATATGGTGGTTCATCATTTTTCTTCTCTATATTTGAGATGGTCATGCTTCACCGTTATTTTTTCTTTAAATGTATTTTAATCTATAAAAGAAAAATGATGGAAAAGATTTAGTAAAGCCCAAAAGAATTTTGGAGAGGTTATTCAGCAGTTAAGAAGTAGGCAAAGGAGGCTGGTGTCAGTGAGAGACATGCATTACACATTTTAAAGAAACAAGCTGTGTGGTAGATTTATGTACCCGCACCAAAGAAAATAGTTAGGCCCATGTATGATATTTCCACTAAGAATGAAGTGCATCAAGCTGATGTGTTATTCCTGCCGCATGACACTGTGGGTTTTGGTCGTGGACACAATACTTATAAATATGTCTTGAATGTGGTTGATATTGCGAGTAGAAACAAAGAAGCAGAGCCACTGATTTCCAAGGATAGTAAAGAAGTTGCCAAAGCATTTGAGAATATATACAGTCGGCATCTAAAATATCCAAAGTTATTACAAGTTGACACAGGCAGCGAATTCATGGGTGCAGTATCGCAGTTGATGGCGAAACACAATGTAAATATCAGACGAGGAAGAAGAGAGATACACAGAGACCAAGCTATAGTGGAACGATTTAACAAACCATTAGCTGAAAGATTGTTTGGCTATCAGTATACTAAGGAATTGGATTCACACAAACGCAACAGATAGTGGGTAAAGAGATTACCAGAAGTTATCAAAGCAATAAATGTGGAGAAAAAAATGCCCCCTCCTGTTGAAATAAAAACATTAAAAGATGACCATATCTGTCGGAATGCCAGTGTGAGATATTTATATCAGCCCGGAGAACAAGAGGGTGGAAGACGCAGAGCAACTGACCCAGTATGGAGTGTAGATATTCACAAGATTAATAGTCATATGGTGACGCAAGGTATAAGAGTATATTATTTAAAAACACCAGCACCACAGAGAGGAATTGTCAAAGAAGAACTACTTATTGTTCCTACTAATACCCAAACGCGTATGTCGTGATACCCAAACGCGCATGTCCTGATACCGTCTGGTGCTATGTATCTTTTTGTGTCCAGTGGAGAGAGTGTTGTTTTGGTTATTGTCATACCATATATTTGATGCTTCTGTGGGCAAATCATATTCATTTCGTGGGTGTACTTTTTCTTGTTGAACAGAGCATCTTTATAGTTTTCAAAGTTGATATGCTTTTCTATCACGTATTTGTGTACACCTTTTGCTTTCTTTATGATTTTTCCTCAGCTCTTAGGATGGAGTATAGCTTTGGTCTCAATCCCACGTATTCAACTATAGGAACATCAGCACATTCATCTTTCATCTTGTCTATTACTTTCTTATTTGTTTCGTCATGCAGCGGATGTGACTGAGGGTAGTCACTAAGATCATACTCCTGTTTCATTTCCTGCATATCTTTGTACACATCGTCTGTCAATCAGCAAGCTGTCAGTATCTGTGTATAGTAAAGTGCATTTATCCCCGTATCTTTTCTTTAGAGTGTTATTGTACCAGTCATACACCATATACTTTGATAAGTCTAATACTGCCATCCCGGCATAGATTGGTTTGTTGAGAGTCAGCTTGATCTTGTTTACATGTATTGCTGATAAGTCAGTCATCTGAGATCTTTACACGTCTATTGAAAGAAATAAAAAAAGATCGGACAGGGAAAGTAGCATTCAAGGAGGACAGTCAACCACAAAACACAGAGACAAACACGCAAACAGACAAACAAGAAGGCAAAGGCAAGATTAAATGCGAAAGACAACACAAACACAAAAGGGTTGACAATAGGGCTACCGCCTGGGAACGGTCAGTGGCAAGGTAGGCCACTGGCGGTTTAAACCGGTTCTAGGGTGCACCAAACCTCACACTTACCCTACTGTCATCCCATTAAAACAGGACAGTGTAAATAAAGAAATCCCCGCCATGATCTAATCTCTAACCAACAAGGCAGCATCAATAGGCAATATAAGTAAAACACAAATATGCTCGTGTAAATATAATACAAAAAAACAATAGCCTAGAAAGCCACAATGAAGGTACTCAATGACTTGGCAGAAGCCAGAGCAATAAGAAAATAAATCATTAAGGGCACGACAAGAAAGATAGTTGAGCTTGGCAATTATTTTTCTTATCTTTTCATTTTCAGAGCCATCAGTTTTCAATATTTTTACATTCATTCGTTTACGTAAGTTCTCCATTGTCTTGCCAAAGACTGAGTTGTTCATTAGTTTATAAAAGTCTTTCTCAAATGTTGGCTTTACCTTCTTTCTAAAATCTGTGTTTAGACGAATGTAAGATTCCATCCATGGTTTTTCAATAAACTCTAGTACTCTGTGTACTTTGGTTAGCTTCATACTAAGTGATAAATACAGTTGCAAGGTTTTGTGATGCACCACGTACTTCTGTTTATCTATAAGATTGGGGACAAGTTTCTCTATGTCTGCCATGCTAATATTTTCTAGCAGCTTTATCTGGTACCAAGACATCCATTCCTTTTTTACTGCTAATCTTTCTGGAAAGTCGTTATGATATTTATGTAGTGTTCTGGGATATTCCAAATCCACTTCTAGCATCTGTCCTTTGCCAGGCTTTGGTTTTGGGTGTCTTTTGGTTGGAGCTAACCACTTAAACCCAGAGTATGGTAATGGCTGACTCATTGCCCATCCATACAGATTGTTAGCATCCAGATACATTATTTAGTTGTTTTTCTTACCAGGGTTGTAATTAACAACGTGGGCATTGTTAGCTTTAGCGTATCGTTTTGATACCATACTGATTTCACCCCGCATTCCCTTTTCTATGAACAGATGCATATTAATATCTGTTAATAATTCCAGTTCAATCTCTGAGTATTTTAACAGAGCATCCCAAGACAAACCCGGGTCTGTGTAATAATGTAATGGATCAAGTTTATAAGCATTCATACAGGTTTTCCTAAAAGTTTGGAATATATCAGCTAGCAGAGTGATATCAGTTTTTAGATATAGATGCTCGTAATCCTCATTAGTTATTCCTTCATCTCTGAGACTTCTATAAAACTTTTCTATCGGTGGCAGTTGTGTTTATTCAAATCTTTCTGTAATTTCCATATACTCGTAAGGATAGACACCTTTTCTGAATAATAAATTGATATCTGACTGAGTGTCAAGCTGTTTTGGATTGATGTCATAACCTTCGTCCATTTCTTTGACTGTAAAGATAACATCACATCACATTTCACTTTTTACTCTCTTTGAGCATCCGTCAAGAATTTTATTAATGTCTTTTACACTATCTTTGTAAATGCTCCAACTTCCACGTTTATTACAGTCAGATAATCAAATGCTGATATCTTTGCTTGGTTTTCCATTTTACACATGAGGAGATTAATGGTTGATCCGTCGATGTTATACGGTGTCCCTCATTCCTTTTTCAAACATGTGGCAAGTATGTGTAATTTGGGGGTTAGTCTGACGACTTCATTTATAATTGTTCTCATTACCGTGTAATACTTTACAAACCATTCTTGATCGGTGGATTGTAAAGTTACTTTTCTGCCACAAATGATTGCTAAAAAGTTTTTCTTTGAATCGTCTCTGGTTATGTTGTCACTTATCATAAGTTCAGCGATTAGTTTTTCACGATTGTTGATGTAGCAATCCAGAGCATCACTTGGGATATTATGTTTGTGACAGTACCATGCTAACAATGTCGAGTGGGCATTTTTCATGTCAACGCCAAGCATGTTATCTTTGCAAATAATATGTCTAATATTGCGGCTCATGTTTTGGAGTCCCATCTTTTCTGATGTCCAATACCTGCCAAAGTTGTTTCTTTGATGATAACTTATAACACATTCACCCCGCTTATTTATCCTTGACAAGTATTCCTTAAGCAGCATGAGTTGAGAGTGTTTATCTATTTTCATACCATCAATGAATCTGCTACCCAGCTCAAACTCATCTGAGTGTGAAACAATGTATTCAAATCTGGGTCTGTCAATAAACTCACGTAATGTAATGTTACGATTTTCTTCTGATTCAAATTTACTAATCTTGTAAAGCTTTTTATTTAATGGTGAGTTTCCGAATACTTCCTTTGTTATTTTGAGATCATCAGTAGGTGTGGCTTGTACTAGCTTATCAAGTGATGAAGCCATAAACTGAAAACTGTCTAAGAATCTTAGTTGTCCTATGCTGAATGAGACGTATTTTTCGGTATTGTTTGAAATGCAGTTGATATCAACATATATCATGTAGATTGTGTGTATATTTTGCATTATTAAGTGACTATCGTAACCTTTGAGATTGTGAAACACGACCGGTATTGGTGTTCTATTCGGTTTTATTTTTAGTCTTAAGTTACATGTCTTATGTGCAGCACCTCTGTATTTTCCTGTTAAGTGACAGTGATCTCTCACTTTGTAATTTTTACCATTTGCAATTTTTTGTTTACACACCCAACAATGTGTTGCTGATGCATAGTCAATCTCATTCTGTTCTGTCATTATTATGGGTTGGGGATTAGCAAATTCTTTGTTTATTATTTGTCTTTTCTTTACTTATTTTTCTTAGAAATATTTCAACGACGTCTTTGCCTCTGATGATAACAGGACTGTTTGCTACTCCATCATATCGTACAACTTGATATCCAATGACACAGGCTTCATGCAAATTTGTAATCTCTGATTTGTTTCCTGCTTTAACTGAGTGTGGTTTGTTTGTACTTTCGGAATCTGCGTATGTTATATAAGGCACATGCATTTGATTTTGTTGGTTTTTGAATCTGACTTTGTTTTTATTTTCCTGAGGCATTTCAATTTGTATTGGGTTCTTGTTTATTCCGTCTCAATCTTCTTTTTGTTTGACAAGAAGATCTTTTCTTTAGAATCCGTACAAACATCTATCACAGAAATGTGTTTGACCGTATTTATTATTTTGGTTGCGCAGTAATCTGTTAAGATTTTTAATCCAACAGTAGTAGTAGTTTGTTGTTTTAAATTCATCATCATCTTCGTACATTAAAAGCGGATTAATTATTTGTGTTGCCTTTGGTTGTTTTGATATTTGGTATGGAAAGACTGTTAATTTTCCAGTTTTAGTTATGTTGTAACCATAAACATTGATTGCGGGGTTATTTTGGTTTTCTACTTTGCATATTTTGTGAGAGTGGTGTAGGAAAGTCAATTCCGTCTATGTTTGGATCACCAAAATTGTTATAGCTTGATGGTCTGTCAGAATTCTTTTCAATGGGATTAAGGGCAGACTTTATTGCATGAAACAAACATTTATTATCGTTGTGTTTTACAGTTATTATTTCCTTTTTGTATGCTGTTACTTTGGGTAAAGGAATGTAAGAAGAGCCTTTTAATGGTTCATACTTTGCAATGTTTAAGTAGAACTTAATACAGTTGTTAACTTCTAACCCGATGCTGTGTTTGTAAATCTTTCTAAAAGAAATGAAATATAAAAAGGTCGGACAGGGAAAGTAGCATTCAAGGAGGACAGTCAATCACAAAACACAGAAACAAACACGCAAACAGACAAACAAGAAGGCAGAAGCAATAATAAATGGAAACGACATCACAAACACAAAAGGGTTGACAATAGGGCTACCGCCTTGGAACGGTCAGTGGCAAAGTAGGCCACTGGGGGTTTAAACCGGTTCTAGGGTGCACCAAACCTCACACTTACCCTACTGTCATCCCATTAAAACAGGAAGCCTTCTTCAATGTAAGCAGTCGATTCATCATAAAACTGTTTTATTTTATCAGAGCTTAGGATTGCGTTTCGTTCACTGTATAATACTGCTGTGGTGTGTTGTTTAGTAGCACCATCGTCCTTAACGAGATATATAGTGAGACTTATTTAAAACTTTAGTCCGTTTATCTCTGTTAGCTTCCTGATTATTTGTTTTGTAATGATTGTTTTCTTATTACGGAATAGTTTACTAATATCTTTAGATTCTCTTACTGCTATTTCGTATGCTTTGAAATACCCGCAATTAGGACGATCGACTAGTTTTAATTCATGCTTTTCTTTTTCTCGTTTGCGTTGTTTTTTCCTGCGACGTCTCTTGTACATATTTTCTATTGCTTGGTTGTTAACTTTTGGAGTTTCAGGAGCCTCAGTTGGAGCTTTAGAAGAAAGGATACAAATATTGGATAGGGACGACAGTCAACCACAAAACACAAAACAAACACGCAAACAAACAAACGAAAAGGCAAAAGTAATAAAAAATACAAACGACATCACAAACACAAAAGGGGTGACAATAGGGCTACCGCCTTGGAACGGTCAGTGGCAAAGTAGGCCACTGGGGGTTTAAACCGGTTCTAGGTTGCACCAAACCTCACACTTACCCTACTGTCATCCCATTAAAACAGGACAGTGTAAATAAAGAAATCCCCGCCATGAACTAATCTCTAACCAACAAGGCAGCATCAATAGGCAATATAAGTAAAACACAAATATGCTCGTGTAAATATATAAGTTCTGTAAGGTAGCTGATAATGCTTTACTAGATATTTCTCCTTCTGCGTGAAGAGTTAATATATATAGTTGCTCAATTATTTTTTCCATTTTTTTATTATTATGTTTTCTTTAATTAAAAAATAATTTCTAAAAATATATAAATTACAAACAATGGAAACGTGTAAGTATTCTGGTAGGCATACTTTTGAGATTAAAACAAGTAAAGTTAAACAATGTATTGATTGCGGTTTGGGTACGTGTGCAAAAAATGGTATATGTGTTAAGTGTTTCGTCATAAGAGTAAATAAAGAAAAACAAAGAGTTAGAGATTATCTAACAGAAGTTGCAATACTTAGACGTATAAATGTAAAATAAGCTCTAAATGGGTATGGAATTATGAGATATAATCAAAATAAAAAGATTTAGATTAAACCAAGCTTTAAATTATGAGACATTAGAAAAATTAAGTAAAATAAAAAGATTAAGATTGAACCAAGCTTTAAATTATTAGATATTATCTAAATCAAGCTGTCTCAGCTTAATTTAGACAGGCGCGTAGCGTGCCATACTCATTTACTCACGTGAGTAAACTTTTCAAACGAAGGCTCAAAAAATAAAAACTCGAAAAATGGAATAAAAAGGTGAGCCAAAGGGTTGGTAAAAGTAATATGCTGAGTCTGAAATGTTAAGGAATAATGGTATTTTCGAAAGGATTTAAATCTTTCATCCTGACCATAAAATGCACTAGAAGTCACGTACGAGCGTTTATTTTTTAAAAATTTCCCCCTCCCGCAGCTACCCCCTTGAGTATTCGAGATTTTAGTCAAGCTACGCCCCTGTTAGATACTATTATTTGTAAAGTTAATAAATAATTTATATATATGTATTATGACGATTTCACTCAAGTCACGAGGGGGAACGGGCATAATACATATATTTCGTCACGCTGCTGACGTCGCCTTATTTTAGGGTAAAATCAAATCCAGCCATTGACGTATGCCTGTACTAAGCTCATGATGGGAGAAAAATAATCCATCATGAGTTTATCCATGTGAGATATAGAAATCTCACCCGAGGGATCAGAGTTGCAACCAGGAACTCGGCAGAGCCTCGTCCCTGGTTACAATTCTGACCGGAGGGTGAGATTTCCCTATCTCACATGGATACTCATGATGGATTCTTATAATCCCCCATGAGCAGCGGCGTATGGTCCCAGTAACTAACAAAATGCTATGCCCCGAAGAGCGAACAGTTAGACAGATTACGATCGAGTTAAAGGCAACATTTGTAAACGAAATATACATAAAAAGGCAAAGCTATATTGGAATATGCTGGCTGTGAGATTCATAGCTCTTTCCGCACTTTCCGTAGAGGTTTGTGAAGACACCTCCATGTAAACTCTATAAAGAGTCGCGTCGTAGCTCTATGGAAGGTAAAGGGTCGCGTCGTAGCTCTATGGTAGGTACACAACATAAGCTATGTCCGCACTTTCCGTAGAGGTTTGTGAAGACACCCCGCATGTCTACTCTATAAAGGGTCGCGTCGTAGATCTATGGTATGTAAAGGGTCGCGTCTTAGCTCTATGGTAGGTACACAACATAAGCTATTTCCGCACTTTCCGTAGAGGTTTCTGAAGACACCACGCATGTCTACTCTATAAAGGGTCGCGTCGTAGCTCTATGGTAGGTAAAGGGTCGCGTCGTAGCTATATGGTAGGTAAAGGGTCGCGTCGTAGCTCTATGGTAGATACACAACGTAAGCTATTTCCGCACTTTTCGTAGAGGTTTGTGAAGACACCATGCATGTCTACTCTATAAATGGTCGCGGCGTAGCTCTATGGTAGGTAAAGGGTCGCGTCGTAGCTCTGTGGTAGGTACACAACACAAGCTATTTCCGCACTTTCCGTAGAGGTTTCTGAAGACACCACGCATGTCTACTCTATAAAGGGTCGCGTCGTAGCTCTATGGTAGGTAAAGGGTCGCGTCGTAGCTCTATGGTAGGTAAAGGGTCGCGTCGTAGCTCTATGGTAGATACACAACATAAGCTATTTCCGCACTTTTCGTAGAGGTTTGTGAAGACACCATGCATGTCTACTCTATAAATGGTCGCGTCGTAGCTCTATGGTAGGTAAAGGGTCGCGTCGTAGCTCTATGGTAGGTACACAACACAAGCTATTTCCGCACTTTCCGTAGAGGTTTCTGAAGACACCACGCATGTCTACTCTATAAAGGGTCGCGTCGTAGCTCCGTGGTAGGTACACACCATAACAGCTATTATTTTCGCAGGAAGGAATATTCCAACAGAATCATCTGGACTTTAACCAACAAATACATCAATAAAGTATCTTCTTCTAAACGTTTTTAGATCCAGACGAAGATCTTTTGCATTTAAATGAACTTTATGAAATATTTAATTCATATCATCTTTGAAGAGTTGAATGTACAGTTTACTTCGGATGATGTTGAAAAATCAAATGAGCAACTAAATGCAATTGGTTATCTGTCCCTGACATAACATCACGCAAATTCAAAATTATGTGAAAAATATAAAAAAGAAAAAGAAATCATAACAGTTAAATATACACAAAACATTCCCTTTCCAGAAGCAAGAAAATTAATTGAAGAAAAATATAAAATTTCAAGTCCGACCTCTTACGCATCTATTCTCAAAACAAAAGCAACACACACAGAACGCAGGGATGCAAGTACGCAATACGAACCACATTCAGAAATTCAAAATACAAAGAATACTTCCTCAGTATCAAATCCAAACAAAAATCAACAAATACAACTTAACAAATCAAAATTAAACTTTTCACCTAATCCAACTTTTACATTTAAATCGAACACAAAACCGGCAAGCTCTGGCAATGTCAAGAGCATGTCAGTTTCTCAGAATTGGAAAGGGGGTTCTTCTAAGCCTGTGAAGTTTAGTAGTTCCCCAGTCCTGAAGCCTAATACTTCCTTGGTTGGAAGGCCTAGTGCTGCTTCAATTAGGGAAGTTGGAAAGCCTAGTGCTGCTCCAACTAAGGAGGTTGGAAAGCCTAGTGCTTCTCCAACTAGGGAGCACAAGGAGCAGCCAAAGGTGTCTAACGGCCCTATTGAGCTGCATAACAAATTCGAACAGCTCATGGACATTTCAGAGCCGGCAGCTGCACTGCCACTTCCATCCTCGCATGAAAAGTTAGTTGAGGTGCCACTTCAGCTGACTTCTTCCAGGGAGGAAGATTCATCAATGGAGATGTCGCTGCTTGAGTCTCGCGTCGTAGCTCTATGGTAGAGACCTCTCCTAAATCTAAGGCCAAAAATAAAAATAAAATTAAAAGTCGCCTTAACGCTCAATAATGGGTAAAACTAATAAGATCATTCAATGGAATTGTCGAGGTTTGAAACCAAATTATGATGAAATCAGCTTAAATTTAAATGAACACAACCCTATTGCCTTTTGTCTTCAAGAAAATTCTTGAAGACAAGTGATAAGGTATCTTTTAAACAATACTCACTATACAATCATATTTGTGATACCGGCGACAAGGCGGCTGGTGGAGTTTCGATAATCGTTAATCGAAACATTCCTCACAGACCTGTTGCGTTGAAAACAAATTTGCAAGCTATTGCGGTCAGTGTTACTATGCACAGAGTCATAACAATATGTTCCTTATATTTACCACCTAGTTCTTTACTAGACCCTAAAGATCTCAATCACCTAGTTGCACAATGCCATCACCTTTTATACTCTTGGGCGATTTTAATGCACACAACTACATCTGGGGTTGAAAAGATATGAACGATAAAGGCAAAAAAATTGAGGATTTCTTAGCTAAAAACAATTTGTGTCTTTTTAATAACAAGTCACATACTTATTTACATCCTGCTACAGGCTCTTATTCTTCCATTGATTTAACAATATGCGATCCAACGCTTTTGATGGATTTTTCGTGGAGTGTTGGAGACGACCTCTGTGGAAGTGACCACTTCCCCATATATCTTGAAAATATCGGCCCTCCTCTTCTCGAAAAAATGCAACGATGGAAACTTCGCCAAGCTGATTGGACTACGTTTCAATCTCTTTGCGAGGAACAATTAAAGCCTTCCATTTTCGAGGATGTCGAAGACGCAACTGCTCTTTTTACCAAAACTCTTCATGGTATAGCTGATCAAACCATTCCAAAAACCTCGGCAAATCCTAAACGCCCACATAAACCATGGTACGACGATGACTGCAAAAAGGCAGTCAGCGATCGTAAAGCTGCATTAAATAATTTTAACTTGCGGTCAACTCAAACAAATTTAGATAACTTTAGAGTTTTCCGTGCGAAAGCCCGTCGTACTTTTAAGGATAGCAAGAGAAAATCCTGGAGATCTTACGTCTCTAGGCTGAATTCTCGCTCATCTCTTAAGAAGACATGGGACATGGTCCGGAAAATAAGTGGTAAAAGTAATTCTAGTTCTGTAAATCATCTTAAAACAGATAATGGAGATATAACATCTGTCAAAGATATTACAAACACTTTGGCAGAAACTTTTTCAAAGGATTCTTCTTCTGAAAATTGTCAACCGGGTTTTCTGAAAAAAAGCTGGTCCTGATGATATCCATTATCAATTACTAAAACATTTACCTGAATCCTGTCTCTCTACCCTTCTTGATATATTTAATAAGGTTTGGGTGACGGGAAACTTCCTCGATTCTTGGCGGGAAGCAATCGTTATTCCAGTCCCCAAACCTGGAAAGGATCATACGGACCCAATAAATTATCGCCCAATCGCTTTAACGAGTTGTATATGTAAAACCATGGAACGAATGATTAATGAGAGACTCGTTTGGTACCTGGAGTCCAACAAACTGATAACAAAGTATCAAAGTGGATTCCGGCGCCAACGAGGCACAACAGACAATCTCATACGATTTGAATCGTTTATTAGGGAAGCTTTCATAAAAAAAGAACATTTAGTCGCTGTATTTTTTGACTTGGAGAAAGCTTATGATACTGCATGGAAGTACGGTATTATGAATGATCTACATGACATTGGTCTTAGAGGCCGATTACCCATTTGTATAGAGAAATTCTTAGATGATAGACAGTTTCGTGTCCGAATGGGTTCAACCCTCTCTGATATTCATGAACAGGAGATGGGTGTTCCACAGGGCAGCATACTATCTGTCACACTTTTTAATATAAAGATTAACAGTATAGTAAAATGCATCAATCCAGGTGTGGATTGTTCGCTATATGTTGACGACTTTGTTATATGTTATCGTGCAAAAAACATGAATACTATCGAGAGACAATTACAACAATGTCTCAATAAACTTCAGACCTGGTCTAATGAAAATGGTTTTAAATTTTCTAAATCTAAAACTAATTGTATGCACTTTTGTCAACTTCGTAAACATCATGAAGACCCTCATCTAACACTGGATGGGTCACCAATACCAGTAGTGGATGAGACAAAATTCCTTGGTCTTATTTTCGACCGTAAATTAACGTTTATACCACACCTTAAATACTTGAAGGCCAAATGCCTTAAAGCTCTTAATTTACTTAAAGTTGTTGCAAACACTAATTGGGGAGCAGATCGAAAAGTCCTCTTGCGACTTTACAGATCTCTTATCAGATCCAAGCTGGACTATGGCTCAATAGTATATGGATCGACTCGCAAGTGGTACTTGCAGATGCTCGACCCAATACATAATCAAGGATTACGACTCGCCTTATGTGCCTTTCGTACATCACCAGCCGAAAGTCTATATGTTGAAGCCAATGAACCATCACTGTCTCATAGACGAGACAAATTATCTCTTCAATACGCCATTAAATTAAAGTCTAACCCTTCAAACCCAACTTTCGATAATGTTTTTAATCCTAGTTGTGAACCTCTTTTTGATCGAAAACCGAAGGCCATTCGACCATTTGGTCTTCGTATTAAACCAAAATTAAGAGACACTGAAATCGACCTAAATTTGATTGCCAAGTACAAAGTACCACAAATTCCACCGTGGACTTTGGAAACTCCAACAATTATTTTTGATCTTTGTAATAATAACAAATCCAGTGCAGACCCTACTGTCTTTCAAAGCAAATTTAATGAAATTAAATCGAAATACTGTGACTTTCAACATATCTACACAGATGGCTCTAAAGATGGAGATAAGGTAGCTGCAGCAGCTGTTCACAAACACAGCATAAAGAGCCGCCTACCTGACATGGCTTCTATCTTTTCAGCTGAACTTGCCTTAAAGTATATTCAGGAATCTGATGATGACCATTTTGTAATCTTTTCTGATTCCCTTTCATCTCTTCAAGCACTGGGTAATATGAAACATGATAACCCAGTTGTGCTTCAACTTTTAGAAAAGTACAGTTCTCTTATAATTGATAATGTTATTATTTTCTGCTGGCTTCCAAGCCATGTAGGAATACGTGGTAATGATAGAGCTGATAGTGCTGCTAAGGCAGCATTATATCTACATATATCTAATACCAAATTACCTTATACTGATTTTAAAAGTTGTATTAACACATATATTCGTAACTCCTGGCAAACCGCTTGGGATTTGTCAGTTAACAATAAACTCCATTCAATTAAACCGTTACTCGGAGAATGGCGCTCTTCTAGTAGACCCATTAGTCGAGAGGAAGTTGTCCTAGCTCGGTGCAGAATAGGGCATACATGTTATACTCATTCATATTTATTACAAGGTGAGCCATTACCAGAATGTATACCCTGCTTTGCACCGTTAACGGTCAAACACATATTGCTGGAATGTGTAGACTTTGATCCTATGCGTCAAAGGTACTACAATGTTAATACTATGACCGAGTTATTTAATACTATAGACTTAGTCTAGTTTTAGATTTCCTTAAGGAAATCAGGCTTTATAAATCAGTATAATATGTTCTTGTATATAATTACTTTCTTATATACCCGTTTTCGGGCATTCGTTGATTTACATATATAGTTTATATTACTACCATATCATCCTTTATTTTTTAATAGTTTTATCCTGATATATTTACATAATTTTTTTAATTAATCCTTCATTTATTCATATTTCGTCAGTTTTTGCGCACAATAAGACCTATTTATGTGTCGACGTGCCGTAAAACAACATTCATTCATTCATTCATTCATATTAAAACCATATATTTTACAGATTATTTGCAAATAGTTGAATAATGTGTCTATGATTGGTTATGTTTCAAAATTCTAATCAGCAGGATATTATAATTCTCTCACAATTACCATGATTACCAAAGTATTATTTTGTTAAGCTGTTTGAGTAAATTATGTGCGGCGCGTATATTACACAAATAGATTATGGGCGTGAGTCCTTGATCAGTATTTATTGACATTCGCACTAGCGTCTGTTTAAAGCTGTTTAGCGACTTCAAAATGTCGCCCCGACTATAAATATCAGTATATTACTTACTAGACCTTTAGCATCATCAAGCCAACTCGTTGTGGTTTCAAAGTAGGTTTATTGCTTTATTCGGTGATAGGGTGCGTGGGAGGTGTAGAAATTTGAATGACCTCTCATGAAAAGACTCAGTAAAACAGAGTCTGCTACTGGTTTCTCTGGTTTGTGTTTGTTGCTTCAAAGGTTTCTCCTTTTCATTATTTATTGGCATACACACTAGCAGCTGCTCCATGCTATTTGGGGTCTATACAAAACCCGTACTTGTTCACTGGTGCATGCCGTGATGTGTTGTACCTTATAATAATTCTCATATAACCCAGTCTGCTTCTGTATTCTTTTGTTTGTGTTTGTTGCTTTCACTGGTTCCCCTTTTCGGTATTATAGTACTTACTGACATTCACTATATCATTTACTTAGTTATGTGTAGCGCTGTAAAACGTTGCCCCGTCTATAAACCATTCGTGTTATTACTCACTTGTCCTTTGGAATCAATAAGCACTATCTTTGTGCTTTTTATGTAGAATACCGCTTATACTGGTGCCAGATAGCATTGTAGGTGTTGCATCTTATATTACCTCTCATGAACTCGATACAACCGAGTGTACTCTCCTCTCTTGTATGTGTTTGTTGCTTCCAAGGGATCGTCATTACCTCATTTATTGTAGTGATCATAAATCCTCACCAGTTGCAACACTTATTGTCCTGACTTGGATTTTATGATGTATGGCGACAACAACATGTTGGTAATTGTAATTTATTTCTTGGAATATTAACGCAAAGGTTAAATGACAACTTTCATTCAATTTGTATAGTCTATATTTCCACAATAGCAATGTTTTATAAAAAAAGAATCAATCATATATAGATAACAAAACTATTTTCAAACTGTATCTAATTCTAGCTAATTAAAGGGACACTCGGCAATCTTTTTTGTTTTAATACTTTATTTCAGACACATTGTGTACTTACATATACAGTTGCATACATATATATATATATGCTTACATATATATAGTATATATAGTTATGTAAATATTGCTTGTTATACTAGTAAAATTGGTATTGCGGTTCGGAACTATTTGCTAGGCTGTGTGCAGTGTATAAATACGTTGTCATTAACTGTGGATCACAATAGTCCCGTCTAAAACGCCTTGCGCTGCTTTAAAACTCCCCTTTAAACCCTCCTTTAGACGCCTAGAGCACCTTTAAAACGCCCACCGCGCCCGAAAGTGATGTGAAAACAGAACACTGAACATAATTGACAGGCTCCATGAATTTGAGAGAGCAAATCCCAGTCAATTAATCCAGTCGACTTACAGGTGTCAAGACAACAATACAGTCTAGGTGTGTCAGAGTAGTGCAACCGGTTGTCAATTGATTGACGTGTTGGTGTTCATTTCTGCTACATTTCTAACACTAATGTGTATCAATAGGCGTTAAACCATGATAATGTGTTTTAGTTGCATTTAATTAAAACGAACGAAAAAAACAGCATAACATAATGCATTGTCCTGCATGTAAAATCTGCGTGTTCATATTGCCTTGCGGTGTGTACATGTGGCTATACTGCATGAATTGAATTGAATATTGTTCAACGGCTCATCAATACAGTGAGGTTATTTATACGTGTGTATGTGTACATGTGTGTACTTGTCTGTATGTGTGTGTTTACGGGTTGAGAGTGAGTGCGTGCGTGTGTGTACATGTATGTACATATATGTAGATGTATGTATATACGTGCGTGTGCGCGCGCGTGTGTGTGTGTTCGTGATTGCGTACGTGAGTAGTATAAGAACTGGGTGTACCAGGCCAGTTTTCCCTCGCGAGGCACGAGAAAAACTAATGAAATATGCCAGTGGGGACTCAGGCGTAACTCTCATTCACATCAACATCTAAATGTAAGTCACGCCTAAATCAACACCGACATATTTCAACAGTTTTCGCAAGGGAAACTCACCTGATCCCCCCAGTTCTTATACTACTAATCAATCCGGTTTTGTCATTTTAATAACATAACATTTGCAACTCGTTAAGCAAAGTCAGACGGAACCGGGCAGTAGTCTTCATCATAGCTCTGCACGTTTCATCTTTTATCTTGCCAATAACCGTTTTATTATCATTAAAATGAAACTGACTTTTTGGATCATAATCACAATTATCAAACAGTTCTTTATCCTTGTAAAAGTCTGCATACACATCTTTTGTTTTTATTTCATAGCACAAGGAATCGGTATCAGTAAATAATAACTTAGCTTTTCTATCATATTTGTTTTTGATATAGTTGTAATGGAAATCATACATTAAATATTTTGACAAGTCTAAAATACACATGCCGACATAACAAGGACAATTTAAAACTAATCGTTCTTTTATTCTGTTTATGGCAAATAAATTTTCATTAAACATTTTACAAGAAATAAATGAAGGTATTGCTGCATATTTTTAGAGAACCTCCTCGTCGTGAGTCAATTTAACATTAATTCTTTTTCTCAAATTTTCCATAGTTTTACCAAAAACTGAAGTGTTCATCAGTTTGAAGAAATCCTTTTCAAAAGCATTTGTACCAGCTGTTCTCTTGGCAGTATTAAAGTATTAAAGTCTATGTATGTTTTCAACCACTTTGATTCGTCGAACTGTAGTATTCGGTGTATTTTTGTTACCTTCAATCCAAGCTTTTTATATAAGTTTCTAAAATGCGCGACATACTTTTCTTTATTTTTCAACGTCGTAACAAGTTAATTAACATTACAATGTCCTAAATTAAACTTTTGTTTTACATTTTTACAATAGTCTGACAACCACTCATCTTTGATATTTAAACTTTCCGGGGCGAGAGGATAATCATTATGCAAGTCATGCAGTTTCTCAGGATACTCGATATCGCACTCAACAATGTAATTTGATTTTCCCTTTTCAATCTTATTAACCCACTTGAAGTTGCCAGTAGGTTGGCACATAGCCCATCCGTACAATTTATTAGCATCAAGATATATTATGTACTAGCTTTCTTTTTTCTTGTCATAGTTTTTCATATATTTATTGTTAGCCTGTGAATATCTGTTTGCAATATAACTCGTACCGCCTCTTAATCCTTTTTCCACAAACAAATATTGATCAATATCAGTTATTTAATCAAGTTGGATACGAGTCATCTTGAGGCATGCATCCCAGGCTAAACCAGGACTACTGAAGTAATGACAAGGATCTAATTTGTAATACTCAATGCTTATTTTCCTAAAGTGTTCAAAGACATCTGTCAGCAACAGCACATCAGTCTTAAGATACAAATCATGATATTCTCCCATATTTTTAATCTTAAATGTTTTCCATATATTTTTAGCATGATCATAATCTGCATCTGAAATATACTCATCATTTAATTGAGAATAAAAGCTATCTTTGCCGGGTAACTTAGTATCCTCGAAGCGTTCAAAACTGCTCATGTAATCATAAGGATAAACACCTTTTCTTTCATTAATTCTAGCTTGTCGCCAGAGTATTCCTGAGAGGTGTATTGAAACGAAGGGATATTTTTTACTAAATTTTCTGATGATTGAGACATAAACTGAAAACTGTCAATAAACACCAAACTTTGTCCTAACATAAAAGCCATGTACTTCTCCATGTTATTTGTTATAGCATATATGTTTCGTTTAAACTTCCCGATGTGCTGCATTATGAAATGAGAGTCATTATCCTCTCAAGTTATAAAACACAACAGGTTTTTTTCTAGTCAACCTGAAATTAATATTACATATGTCATGAGCGCTTCCACTATACTTCGCAGTTATGTGACAATGGTCCCTGACTTTCTGATGGAATTTTTTATGCCACTGTATAACCCGCGTCACCTTTTTTTTGAGAGTTGTTGCAAAACCATTCCCGCAAATATGACATGATTTAGATTTTTGAAATCCAGCTTCGTCTTCCTGTGACATTACTAGATCTTTTTTAAAGTTTGCATTCATAGTTTTCTTGCACCATTTTTCTTCTTCTATTTGTTTTTCCAAAAACTTATAAACAACATTTGGTCCTCTGTATGTCACAACTGGTTTTGAATATTGATCATCATAACAACAAACAACCTTATACCCATAACTGCAATCAGTATGCTTTTGATTGTTTGATGCTGAAGAAATACTTTCAGTTACTGCTTCAAAATCAGCATATATAACAAACGGAACCATTAGCTGTCTGTCGTAGTTTTTAAACTTAACTTTTTCATCTTTGTTTGGCAGCTCTACTGCCTGCTTACCATTAAGTGAAAGACAAACAGGTTTATGTTTTTTCCACAACTCTTTCCAATGTAAAGCACTGCAAGCATGTTTTACAAAACCATTTTCTTTCCTTGTGTGCTGTTTGATTATACACCAAACTGTTAAAATCTTTTATCCACACATAATGATTTTTTTCTTTTTCGGTAATTAAAAGCATATCACATGTTTTTTCTGCTTTATTTTTTGATATGTTCAAAGAGTATACTTGATTATCTTCATACCCAAATATGTTAAAACAAATGTTATATTGTTTTTTCTATTTTTGGGATTTGTTTGATAATAACAGGAAATGTAATTCCTTTATAATTTAGATCTCCAATATACTTTTTGTACTTTGTTATTCTTTGTGGTTTATTATTGGCAGGAAATTCATAAGCCAAATGGCACCATCTGAAGCATTCGTTATCTTTTTAATTTTTTTATATTTATTAATCTCTTTTCGTATAAGCAAGTTCTTTTGGTAAATCTAAATAAGAGCTACCTCGTAAAGGCTTATACGTTATTCGATTTATATAGTTTGCGTCTAGTGTTTCAATTACCCAACCACTTCCCATCTTAATCCAATTTCCAACTCTATTTATAATTTTCTCACGTGCTTTGTCCAGCGTCTCGATAATATTATTTTCGGTTAATATTGTTGCTGCTTTAGAATTAAAGTAAGCTGTTTTGTATGTGGTTTGCAGGACCTGTTGCTATGTCTCCCATTGATGTTTTTTTAAAAGTATGTTTTACATCAACACTTAATTTAAAGCCGCCCGTTTTTCTTAGTTCCGTTTTAAGAAATTTTATAACGCTTGGTTGTGTTTTCTGCAGTTGAGTGAGCGGGTCATTACTGACAACATTTACTTTAAGAAACCTTGCTATACTGTTTTGGGGATGTTTGAATTTCTCGGTAAAAACTATTTACTCTTTGTCAAGTTGAGTCACATTTTCAAAATCAACCATTTGAGCATATGTCATTTGATCTTCCTTAAAGATTTTGATTGCCCTTTCTGCTTGTTCCAATATAATATTACATAAGATAATATTTTTTTAAGCCTATATTTCAATATATAATTATATAGTATAGTATATTGAATTGCAAATATTGTAAAAGAGTTTTAGATAGTATTGATCCTAACGGAGTGTGTTCAGATTGTATATTATTTCGCATAACTAATAAAAAGAAGTACTGTCAAGCTTTGTTACACGTGTACTTACGCATGTATAAATTGTAACGATACTTGTGAAGTTTTCGATAATGAACGTATCTGTTTTAATAGTGGAACTCACAATGGTTATAGTCTCATTACAGGTTACAATTATAATCGAAAGATAAGTACGAGGGTGCTTCAAAAAGTTCTGTCACTAGGCATATATCCTTTGAACTGGATATTACACTGAGATAAAGTAGTGTATTTATAGTACTACTGGGTTCGCTCTCTTAAATTCCACAACAAAAATGACAAATTTCCGGTTATTTGTACCCCTGAATTACCTCCCCCTACCACACCTTTTGGATACTGGCATCTCTGAAAATGTTCTTGTTACAAAACGTTGTAAAAAATATTTGAATAATTCTATGCTTAAATATTTTCTTGTACGCCATCTGTTGTTATTCGCCTATAACCCATGAAAATGATTGTCGAGAATTCGGAAAGTTCTTGCAGTAAACCAGATATGAGTGAATGCATATCCCTTAATTTTAGCGGAAATAACACTGATTTTCTTCCTTTTGTTTAAGGAAATGTTATAATATCTTTTAAATGTCGTAATTATTCTCATAGTATTAATATGTTTTCATATTTTTTTACAAATCCTAGTCCTTCAGTGTTTTAATTTCATATTCAACACATTATTGTAGAATTTTGCACAATGTTTAGTGAAAATATTGATCATCCAAAAACGCTATTTCAGAAGACTGCCCTTCCATTTAATGTCCATTTATCATTAAATTAATTTTACATGTGAGCTTAAAATGTTAATTTCTAAGACAATGCCTCTTCATGTACCATGCTTAAATTCTTGATCTTATAATGCACAGATATAACTGGTAATGTATGAGAAATTTCAAAGGTCTTCGACAAGTACTTAAAGAGAAACAGGCATTTAAAAAAGTAACAGTTAACATACCTGAAAAAAACTCAGGACGAAAATGCCTCAGTATGTATAAGTGATGTTTATTAAAATGTTCCATAACTTTCGTCACACAAAAGATACAGCATTCATTTTACCATCAGTGGAATCGTATTGAAACTCTCGTTCATTTGGTACAAACATCAACACTCACAACGAGCACATAATTGTTAAAATGCGTTAGTGACAGAACTTATTGAATGACCCTCTTATTTACCACAGAAAGTACCATTTGGATACATACGTGGTAGCATATAATTTGTCTTATACAAATAGACAAAGATTTGAAGATTTGTTTTACAAAATTACAAAGGTTTTGGATAAAACAGAGGGTCAAAAAAGATCAATCAAATTTGAATACATTTTTCGGAAATATTAAAAATATAAAAAGAAACAAAACCGATTAAAACAAAATCTACTAGGAAAAAGTACGATAGGATATGGAAACAAGTTGAAAAAGAATTACGACTGGATACCATGACCGTTTAACTTAATTTTTTTTCATATAAGTCATCATTATTTTGAATTTCTAATAATTTATTAAAGGTAATCCTAATTATCTCTTCATCATTTTCTAGTCCTATTGATGTTTGGACATATGATAGAAGTTGTTTAAATCTCATATGATGTGTTTTTAACAAAGTATTTTTTCTGATATTCTTGTTTTACTTACTAAAACAGCAACTACTGGAAGAACTACGCCAACTACAGCCACGAAAACAGGAATTGCTGGAACTAATGCTAGAACAGCACCACAACCAATTATCCCACTGGTAATTTGTAACGTTGTGTTTATAATACCACATAATTTATAGCTACGTCTGTATGCAGCCACAAGTCGCGTCAAGTAATCAATTAATTATTCTTTAGTTTTCATGTATAATTACAGTTAGACAATAATTTAATCAAAATATTTAGAAAATAATTGCTCATGTACTTCGGATGAAATTTCATTTTATTTATTAACTGTGGACTGATACGATACTTCCGCATACTAACTATAGATCATTAACCAAATCATCAGGACTATTGTAATATTCAACATCAACAGCCTCCTAAAATCTTTTTGAACTTTGAAGAACATGTATGAATTGGTAAACCAGATAATTCTGTTAGTTCTTTAAAAGCATTCTGAGACAGCCTCGAATACGTTTTTTATTATTGTAACGCTTTGTTATCAAGACTATAAAATCATCGTCTACTTTTAGGTCTAGCACAACTGCTTCTCCTTGATTGGCAATAAGTTTGTGATGACCAACAAGCTTAGGTAAATCAATTTGTAACATACCCTAATGACCATCTTTGTCGACTTCGTAGGAATTTTTATTTTGTTGTAATACTTTACCAGTCTTTTGTATAGTTTTACTAGCTGTTCAAATACGCTCCGGCTACTTCTCTATGTAAATATCTATAGCTTTCAGTTCAGAAGTCAGATCATTATGTCCTTTTATATGCAGAATTTTAGTTTTTTTCTGAGGTGTTCGGGGTTATTGAGTAATTTTGAATATTTAAGTTTAGTCGCATCGGCTGTTGCCTTCTTTCACCTCTCTTCGAGTTTTTTTCCGTCAAGGTTGTCTATTTTTTGTGTGTAGACCTCTTATATCGTAAGACATTATCCTGCGTAACTCTTTAGCCTTTTTAATATATTCATCATAATCAGCACTCCCATCAGTAATACCTGGTATTTCAATTGGTATTGGCAAATCATACTTATCAAGTATGCTTTTATTCATGCCAGCATTCAAGTCAATATCATACACCGGTTTGAGTTCCTTAGGCCTCGCAGGAGGATCTTCTTCTTTCCATTCTTCTTCTATTTCTCCAAGTATTTCTTCCTCGGAATCAATTGATGTGCGCTTCTTTTTGACTGCTTCAAAAAATGTTTCTCCGGTTCGGCAGGTTTTGACCTAAGCACTCTATCTGAAGCTATTCTTAATTTTGGTCCAGACTCTATCTCCTGCTTTAGTTCCTCCCTGAAATCAACCGTCGGTGCTTGGTCATTAGGATCTATGGTTTGCCTGATAGCTGGGTTTTTTAAAACGTGTGGTGGTAGTGGGAGTAGCGTTGTTGGTGGCGGCGGTGGTGGTGCTATAGCTCCACGCTCAGGCTGCGCAACTAATTGTGGGCGTATTGCCGCAGGAAGAATAGCCAACTGTTGGCGTATTTCTGGAAGGATAATCAAATGTTCAGCTAGCAGTCTTGTTTGCTCTGTTATTTCACTAGTTACAGGTTTAATTACTTCTGTATATCACAACTAGCTCCTTTTTCTAGTCTTTTTCGGATAACTTTATTCTCGTATTCTTTAACAAGCTCGCTCGCTTTTCGCTTTTTATCTGTTAATTCTTTCCATTTTAACAAAGACGTATAATATAAGGTTAGATTAAAATAAGATAAAATAAGATTAATTAAGATAAATTAAAATAAGTTAAGACAAGTTAAGACAAGCATTATCCAAGTATTATCTAAGTATTATTATAATGGAAATTCCAAACTATGATATGAAAACAGAAAACGGTCATTTTAAACAGATATGGAACTTCATACCAGACTGTTGTTTTAGAATGCTTATATGCGGTAATTCAGGTTCTGGCAAAACAAACACATTAGTTCACATGCTATTAAAACCTTTAGATTTATTTCTTTGCTAAAAACTTAGAGCAGTCAAAGTATAAGGTCTTATCGCAAAAAAGAATAAAATCCCAGTTAAGACATATTAGAATGTTCAAATGACCAAGTTCTCCCTGTGGATACTTTAGATTCAGATAATCAGAAGATAGTCATTTGTGAAGATTATGTTTGTGAACGCAATCAAAACGATATTATTAATTATTTCATCCAGGGAAGACACAAAAACTCCCAAAGACATTCGGTTGAATTGCTCTCATTACATATTCTTCGCAACTTCAAGTATCAATGAAATAAACATGCTTTCTAGAGAACGAGACGTAAGTAAAGATCATTACAAAAAAGCAACTGACAAACAGTATGGCTTTTTATATCTTGATCATTCAAGGAAGTTAGTAAAGCGTAACTTCACCGGTAAAATGTAATCTAATCATATTATATATAATGGGGCTTTTTAACGATCTTGGTGAAGAAGTTACTACTGGTAGTGTCAATATTACAAATTTTGGTATTGGTAAACAAAAACATTTGGTTAATTATCCTCACAAGGGTAAAATCCAGGAAAATGTTTTAAAAAGTGATCTTACGAGGGTCATTCAATAAGTTCTGTCACTAACGCGTTTTAACAATTATGTGCTCATTGTGTTGATGTTGGATATCAAATGAAAGAGAATTTCAATACCATTCCATTGATAGTAAAATAAATGCTGTATCTTTTGTGTGACGAAAGTTATGGAACATTTAATATACATCACTTATACATACTGAGGCATTTTCGTCCTGAGTTTTTTTCAGGTATGTTAACTGTTACTTTTTTAAATGCCTGTTTCTCTTTAAGTACTTGTCGAATACTTTTGAAATTTCTCATACATTACCAGTTATATCTGTGCATTACAAGATCAAGAATTTAAGCATGGTAGATGGAAAGGCATTGTCTTAGAAATTAACATTTTAAGCTAACATGTAAAATAAATTTAATGATAAATGGACATTAAATGGAAGGGCAGTCTTCTCAAATAGCGTTTTTTGATGATCAATATTTTCACTAAACATTGTGCAAAATTCTACAATAATGTGTTGAATTGAAATTTAAACACTGAAGGACTAGGATTTGTAAAAAAACATGAAAACATATTAATACTATGAGAATAATTATGACATTTAAAAGATATTATAATATTTCCGTAAACAAAATGAAGAAAATCAGTGTTATTTCCGTTAAAATTAAGGTATATGCATTCACTCATATCTGGTTTACAGCAATACCTTTCCGAATTCTCGACAATCATTTTCATGAATTATAGGCGAACAACAACAGATGGCGTACAAGAACATTTAAAAGCATATAATTATTCATATAATGTTTACAACGTTTTGTAACTAGGACATTTTCAGAGATGCCAGTATCCAAAAGGTGTGGTAGGCGGAGGTCATTCAGGAGTATATTTAACCCGATTTTTTTCATTTTTGTTGTGGAATTTAAGAGAGCGAACCCAGTAGTACTATAAATACACTACTTTATCTCAGTGTAATATCCAGTTTAAAGGATATAGGCCTAGTTACAGAACTTTTTGAAGCACCCTCGTAATATGGATAATAATAAAATTACCAATGTAGGTACTCCAGAAAAATCAGATGATGCAGCAACAAAGCAATTTACTTTGAGAAGAGTAGCAAAGATCACACATGATTATAATATTGATAAGATTCCAGACATGATGAAAAGTTTGACAACAGTTGTCGATGATAAACTAAGTCAAATACAAACAAAGTTACAAGCAAACCGGTTGATAACAATGAACTAGAAACTGCTCTTGCTGATGCTTAAAAACAAATGGGAACTGCTTTTGCTATCGAAATAACTCAGATAAAAATATCAAATGAACAGATAAACACTAACGTTGATGATATCAACAAAGAGTTTGAAGACATCCAAAAGAAAATGGTTAGTAGCAAGACGCTGGAAACTGCTCTGAGCAAACTGGTTGACACTTATAAACTAGAAACTGCTATTGGTGATGTTTCAAAGCAATTAAAAGCTGCCCCAGGATGAAAGCAGCAAAGCTTTTGATGGCAAAAAAAACTTTTCTTAAATAGCATAATCAAAAGTCTGATAGTCGGCACTAAGCAATTCTTGGCATAATTGATGAGTTGAAAGTAAACGTAGACTATGCAAGAAAAGAAATATAAAAAGATCGGACAGGGAAAGTAGCATTCAAGGAGGACAGTCTGCCACAAAACACAGAAACAAACACGCAAACAGACAAACAAGAAGGCAAAAGTAATAATAAATGCAAACGCCATCACAAACCGAAAAGGGTTGACAATAGGGCTACCGCCTTGGAACGGTCAGTGGCAAACTAGGCCACTGGGGGTTTAAACCGGATTATAATTGGGGGCTTAAGTCGGATTATAATTCTTGAAGCTACAATGGTATAAGCGTCATGCTAGATAACAACGGTTATACATCATATACATCATATCTAACACGAAAACCACTTGAAAGAACCAAACATAGATATCTCCTCGAAGCGTTTACTCTTGTAAATAACCCATTTATAAAAAATGAAGAATATTTTACTTTTGATCCTAAATCATCGTTCTTTATATTTAAATCCAGACGTTACATATTTGAAATAGACTTTACTTATACAGACAAACGAACAATAAAAGAACATTCGAACTAAATCTCACAAAATACTACACGCTTGAACTCGAACTAATTATAAAAGTAAATTCTACTCAATTTTTCAATTTTGAAAAATCAAGTTTTAAAATGTTTTATTTAGGTGATACATTTTATCTACTAATATGCATAATGGAACTTAAGTAGCTAAACTACTTAAGCATTTCATTTAATCTATCCTATATTACATGGAACAAAAAATTGTATTATCATCAGAAAAAGCGTCAATAATTAATAACTCAAACACACCGAGTAATTTTACAACTGTATTTGACAGATCATTAAAATTAGTCAAAAACAAAAGTATGGCATTGGGCTCGATACGATTAATGCCATGTCTTACTCGTGGTATAATATTAGTGAAGATTTTAATAACAAAGTTATAAGGTATCACAATAGAACAGATTGGAAATGTATTATTTTTACAAATGGAAATTATAGTTATGCTGATATCGATAATTATACATTGGCTGTAAACCGCGATTTATCTGCTGACTCGCCTGTCCCGATAAGAATTGATAAGAATTGAATTTGATTGATCAAGTTCCAAATGTTTCGTTTCGTTACCATTAATAATAATTTCGTTTTAAAGATGAACCGATAAGAGTCGTGTTCTGTGAAGTAAACAAAACGATCATTAACAGTATTAATATTTACATAACCGATTAATCTTAATGGAGTTCATACATCATTTCGATTTGTTTTAAAGGAAGTAATGTAACCTTATGTTTTATCCAACATAAGTTGAGTAACTTATGTTTTATCCAACATAAGTTATATATGGCAAGATTAAAAAAGTTTATGATACCAGGACGGGAACTTACACCCAAGTTGACAGATTAACTGGGGCTGGCATATTTGACATTTTTTCAAAAGTTGGCTCAAAGAGTCTGTAAAACAGCAGACAAGAAAGCACCAGAAACTGCTGGAAAAAAAATCTTCGAAAGTGGTTTTAAAAAACTTAGGGATGAAGTAGGAAAAATAGCTGCTGATAAATTAGTTTCAGTTATTAAACATAAACCAAAAGGTGAGATGATTTTAAAAGAACTTACAAAGGCTGATAACAAAAAAGAAGTTGTAGCGATGTAAATGCAAAAATTAACAGATTACTATCCGGAAGAGAAACCAAAAATATTCATGCAAGAATTAAACGATGGATTAAATAAAAATAATCTAATTACTAGTATACATAGATGTTTCGAAGTGATAAATATAATAATAGATATGAACATGTACCTATTCAGTTAGATACTCCTATAACACAACCCGGAAAAGCTACCAGGCAAATGAAAAGTGGTTATCAGTTTACACTAAATGATAGAAGTTCTTACTTTGATTGATATAATGCATATCTCTTAATTGTGTTTGTTGCTCTCAAAGGATCACCTTTATCAGTATTTATTCAAGTAAACAAACTTGCTGATGGAGCCGCTTTCGCAGACGCTGATATAATTGCATTAATCAACGATGCAGCTTCACTGATTGATCAAATGCAAGTAAAGCAAAATGGAAAAGTAGTTTACGATGGAAATAATCTTCACAGATTTGTTAATGTCAAAAGCTTTCTTGAAATTTCTGACGATTATGCAAAGACAACCGCAACAAACGAATACTTGTATTTAGACAATACGAATGCTGCAGAATTACTGCGCATCATGCTTTAATCATAACTAATAAAAAAGTTGACTCTATAATTCCATTAAATAAGTATTCCTTCTTTAAGGTTTGGAAACAAACATGCTTCCTCCTAGTCAGATTCATATTAGCTTGCAAATGGCGGATGCTAATGTGCTAATTTTCAAATCAAGTGGTGATGATGGTCGAGTAGCTACTCATAATTTAGTTTTGTGGATATAATGATATTTAACTCAGATGGTTTAAGTTACGTCTTGACAAATCACACGACAACAACAAGATGGACTAACCTTCGTGAAATGATACAAGAAAGCGGAAATACTCATCTAACAGAATCTGTATTTAGAATAACGGCTGGAGTTAAAAGTCCAAACCATGTTTTTGTTTATCTGCAAGGTCAGACAAGAGTTCTTCTCAAACACAAAATCCACATCTTTTGGATACGTTTAAGCTTAATGCTGATGCTGTTAAATGCTATTAACGATCAGCTAGATTGGAAGAAATATAAAAAGATCGGACAAGAAAAGTAGCATTCAAGGAGGACAGGCAAACACAAAACACAGAAACAAACACGCAAACAGACATACAAGAAGGCAAAAGTAATAATAAATGTAAACGACATCATAAACACAAAAGAGTTGTCAATAGGGCTACCGCCTTGGAATGGTCAGTGGCAAAGTAGGCCTCTGAAGGTGTAAACCGGTTATAGGATGCACCAAACCTCACACTTACCCTACTGTCATCCCAATAAAACAGGACAGTGTAAATAAAGAAATCCCCGCCATGATCAAATCTCTAACCAACAAGGCAGCATCAATAGGCAATATAAGTAAAACACAAATATGCTTGTGTAAATATAATACAAAAAAACAATAGCTTAGAAAGCCACAATGAAGGTACTCAATGTCTTGGCAGAAGCCAGAGCAACAAGAGAATAAACCATTAAGGGCACGACAAGACATATCATAGACAAACATCAAACGCCACCGTCCCAATGGGCTTTAGGTAGGCGTCATCATAGGGTCCACAGCCTGTCGGTCATCGTACAATTAAAGAGGAAAGAAGCATAGTGGCGAACTGTAAAAAGGTCCACCACCAAGCATGTGGTACGTTGCAAAATGATAGGGTCATAACCACTTTTGATAAACTTTTTAACAAGTTTAACAAAGATAGTATGAAAGTGATCATGACCAAGAATCTTAAGAAGTTTATAAATCACATCACCATAGAAGTCAGGTTGTGATAGTCCTTGGAGCAGAGCAGAAAAGTCCTTAAATTACTTCTATATTTGGAAAGAAGATCAGGGTTACGATAATAAAATTTTACCAAGATTTTACGAAGTTTATGGCAACGATAACCCTGATTGAGTAGCTTTTTAGTTATACAAAGATTACGAATATTAAAGTCCTCAACTCGAGTACAAGGTCTTGCAAAAAAGAATAAGTTGAGACACATACACCCCATAAGATGTTGCTCGGGGAACATCCCCATCAAAGTGGGGATAATTAACAATGTCAAAATGAAAATCATCTTTCTTGTCATAGATTTTGCTAATTATTTCACCATTTTCAGTCGAGAGATCTAAATCAAGATTAGAAGCGTTTTTTTCAGATATATTAGCTTTGTTAAGCTGAAATTCTTTAGGATAAATATTATTAACCATAGTTGGAAAGAAAGGGTTGTCAATGTTCAATATGTCATCTTGATACCGAGAAGTTGTAAATGGAGTTTATTATCCCGAAACCGAATATAGCTAATATCATAAGAATATTCAGGTATGTTATTATTCTTACAAACAAAATGATAAAAACACCGGAATTTTACTCAACTTTACTTCACACAATGGTAGAGGGCAAATAGAGAAAGTACAGATGGCATGAACCGTAACTCTGCTGTCTTCATTCAAGCTAGAATGATTGCCCTTTGTTATTTTATACTCTTAAGTCTTGTCCGGAGCGTAACTTCAAAAGTGCTTATGGGACTGCATTGAAACGTCACACAATGATAGAAGGCAATACGAGGAAGTGCGGAGCGCAAGAACCATAACTGTCTTTGTTCAAACTAGAGTTATTGCTCTCTGTAATTTTATAGTTAGAATTCTTGTCTGGAGCCTAACTTTATAACTACTTAAGGGACTGCATTGAAACTTCACACAATGATAGAGGGCAATAATGGGAAGTACAGAGTGCAAGAACAATAACTCTGTCTTCATTCAAAAAAAATTTTTATTACCCTTTGTAATTTTATCCTTATAATTCTTGTCCGGAAAATGATTTCAGAACTACTTGCGGTACTGCAATGAAACTTCATATAAATGATAGAGGGTAATGAGAGTTAAGTGCAGAGTGCAAGAACATAAACTCTGTCGTCCATTAAATTACAGTTATTGCCCTTTGTAATTTAATACTTTAATACTTGTCCAGAGCATAACTTGAAAACCATGAATTAGACTGCAATGAAACTTCACACAGTGATAGAGGGCAATGAGAATAAGTGCAGAACGTGAGAACCATAACTCTATCTAAATTTAAATTATAGTTATTGCCCTTAATAACTTTATACTTATAATTCTTACCTGGAGAATAACTGGACACCTACTAATGGGACTGCAAGGAATCTTCACACAATAAGGGCAATGAGAGGAAGTGCAGAACATAAGAACCATAACTATCTTCATTCAAATTAGAGTTATTCCAGTGGTAATTTTATACCTATAATTCTTGTCCGGAGTATGACTCGAGAACTACTAGTGGGACTGCAATGAAACTTCACACACTGATAAAGGGCAATGCAAGAGTGTGCAGAGCCTAAGAACATAGAGACAGACAAACATATAGGACAGGGAAAGCAGCATTCAAGGACGACAGTCAACCACAAAACACAAAAACAAACACGCAAACAGACAAACGAGAAGGCAAGAGTAATAAAAAATGCAAACACATCACAAACACAAAAGAGTTGACAATAGGCCTACCGCCTTGGAACTAGGGGTTTAAACCGGTTCTAGGGTGCACCAGCCTCACACTTAACCTATTGTCATCCCATTAAAACAGGACAGTGTAAATAAAGAAATTCCCGCCATGATCTAATCTCTAACCAACAAAGCAGCATCAATAGACAATATAAGTAAAACACAAATATGCTCGTGTAAATATAATACAAAAATCAAAGGACTGAAGGTCCTGAGAGTCGCCAAGATTGAACAGTTTCTATTTTCTTGACGAGGTTAAAGGTTTTTACATTTACAGTACAACATGGACAAACTGTTGATTCGCCGCAAAATGGGGAAATTATAACCGGTTTTGCAAGGCGTAATATAACCTTACATATGTTGAAAAAGAAGTAAAACACCATACAAACAAAAATAAAGAGCAGATTTTTATCAGAATCTGAGAATCTTTCCCATATAGTCAATTGAGACTGTTGAACGATATTTGGAAAACATGCACGAAACTGACTTTGTTTCAGCCTCCACTGATTGAAGACAGTTAAATATTCAGTGTCAGAAGAAATGAGAACAAGTTATGAAAATGTAATTGTTGATAAAGTTTTTATTTTAAATCAATTGAGTTAAGAGAATGTTTGAATATTTATATTATGACATTGAAAACTTGTCTTTGTTTGGAGTTAAAATAGTTTTTCAACAAATGTTATGCTAGTTACGACGGTCAGTTTGTTTAGTGGTGGAGGCAGACCACACAATATGATGGAGGCAGACCACCCAATTATTCATGGGTAAAAGCAGTACTATATACCTCCCACCATCTGCAAGATTACTATGAATCAAAGACCCTCATACATATAACCCAAAAGCAGTGATTTGAACCCAGGTTAGAGCGCAATCGACTGGTATTCAGACATTGTCATTTCACTAGTCAAGTATAGGGCTGCAACATGATATATTGCTATAATTTCTCTGAGCACATGCATCGTATCAAAAGTATTTATTGCGATTTAAAAAAAAAGAAATATGTATATATTTGATTTTCTAGCTTTATTGGCCTACGTAAACAAATGCAGTTTTAACGTAAATTAGTTATCCAACTGTATCACGATACATACCATTCTGCATCATGAATCGTCAATACATTTTGTTTTGTTTTGTCATTACAAGCATCATTAGCAAAGTGTATCATTGCAGCCCTAGTAAAATAAAAGTAAAATACAGCGGAACACAATTCACTTTCTCACAACTGATTTAATTTTGTTTAGCCAAGAATGGCAACATGTAATGAAAATAGAAGGTGGTCAGTTGTGGTAATAAGTCTATTCCAGAATTGCACATCTCTCTTAATTCTAATCATTTCTATACCCCTAGGTGTCCATATAACTAAACCGCACCAATTTACATTGCAAATGTGGAGCTGTCCCTGAATTTGGAAAAAATATGCATGCTCTGGTTTAATGGCAAGCTTGTCAGTTTCTCCATTAATACAAATAAACATGTTGTGTATGACTGCATATTCTCTTTGATGCAAGTTTGAATGTTTGCTTAAAGATTTAACCTCAACAAGTCCATTGTCTGTAGTTCCTGATGATGTATCACAAAGAGAAACTAACCATGCTGGACTAGCTACCAAGTATGAGAAGTGTTGACTGACAATTAATTCTATGTCTTGGCCAGACACAATGTAACCTTCTTGCTCTTTTAGTGTTCTGTACTGAGCAAGAGGCTCTGCTTTTTTTCCCCAGTTTGTATGAGCCGAGGTGAAAGGCTTTGGACTGGCTAATCCCTGCAGTAGTTTGTCGAATAGTACAGTGCAATTTCTTTCAAGTTAGATGACGTAAGACGTTTTGATCGTTCAAAGGCCCAAAATTCACCACTAGAACTTTGTCCAACAGTATGTTTAGAAATATTCTGCAGTTCTTCTGACGTATCAATTTTTACATTATTTTCGTAATAATTCAACTCGGCTGCAGTAACATTAAAGGTTTCTTCAAATGAAACAATTGAACAATTACTTGACTGATTTATATGAGAACATGAGACTGTTGCTTCAGTCGGAGTACTGTTAGTCTCTGGTACATGATTGTGCACTGGTTCGAAATTATTTCCCTCCAGAATGTCCACTAATTGTCCTTTTCATAATTATATGAATCCATTTTAATATCTGCAAACCTTATGCATGCCTGCCCTACTACTTTTGGTTTGTGCCATGTCTGCAATTTTGAAGTCTGCGACTGAGCTGCAGGTGTAAATTTGTTTCCGGCGCGTTGACAGTCCATGACTTGAAAGCGGATTGCAGCAACATGTTAACAAAATCCACCAAAACCGGCTTTGCACATACACCTGGCACCCAGTATAGACCCAGAGTGCTTATCTAAGCAAAGGTGCACAGGGTATTTCCTTTTGGGTTTTGAATTAACAGTTAAAAATCCCTTGTCAAATGATGCAACCACGTCTCCTCTAATAATCATGACTTCGTCATCTACATCAATCTTAAACTCTGAACAGATTACTTTGCTCGAATCATAAAAGATCCAACCCTTGTCCCTATGCTTCTGTGCAGCTGACTTTATTCCATCACACTTAATCAAGAAATACTGGTAGATGTCACTGTCCTCAATAAGGGGCACATTGTCCAGATAGTTGATATAGCCAGCAGGTGGTGGGTGGTCCAATATTGCCTGCACAAAAACTTGGTGGGATTTGACAGTATCATCGGTGTATAGTTTTATCGAATTTCTGTCCGAGTTGATCAAATATTTCTTGTCCCATTTATTCTGGATATTATGATTTACTCTAAAAGAAGACAGAATACAATATTAACTCCCAGCATTTGATTTTCATGTGCACATGTTATATACAGGGCTGCAACAAAAAAATCAATGATACACCGGTATATTGTGATGCATTTCAATCCAATACACTGTATCAGATCAGCTGTATCGTGATGTAACCGTATAATGACTTTAAAGACATTATCTGTATCGATTTTTCCACACAAAAACTTATTGCATAGATGCTTTTTCATCATATTTCTTTTTGACTAAAGACCTTTTTACAAACCTATAAAATTCCGCAATTTCAACCCAGAAACACCATGACACCGTCAATTACATACTTGATAAACTACATGTTGACGGAACATACTGTTGCATATTATAATAAAATAGAAACATTTAAAATAAGAAAAATATATTATTACTTTATACAAAAACATCAGCTAAGTGAATTTAAACTAATGATGATTAATTAACAGATCTACGGTAGCACAGATCAGTAATATTTGCAACATGTATCACAATGGGTCTTATCACACTACATTACATATTGTGTATTGACAGGTCTGACCGGGTTCCTCGAAATACGCAGCCCTAGTAGATGAATAATAAAAATATAAAGAGGAGATCTTTACACCTATCATCATTCGAGTCCATAATGAAATACATTTATAGAAACACATTAAGTTATGGTTACACAATTTACAAACGTACTTCAAACATAATTCATTATCTGCATTACCCCACCCACCCATCATTTAATATGCGAACATTATTTTTCCGGGTTCATTGTGTTAATATAACGCTATTGTGTCAACGAGAAATTTGACTTCCAATTATTTACCGAGATGGTTTAAGTTACTGGGTTATGCGATGTCAAATATACAGACTAAAACAATCGGAGTCAACTGTTTACCTTTTTACGAGTTAGGCTGGCTCCTTTCCTACAAGCCAGCGAACAAGTTCAATCTTGGTTAAAGTTTCGGGCTTTTTCCCTCGTAATGATGCCCTAGGAATCAGAGTCTCATCATGATCTGGTTATAAAGCTACAAAAACTCTGGATTGAGTGCTATTAATGCGCATAATATTTCGTTAAACCTACAAAAAAGACATGTTTATACTGGAATACTTCACACATGTATTCAGTATCAATAAATAACATTCCACGTGTAAGTTGCATAACGGAAGTATATTTTGACAAAGTTATACCCCTTTTGATATCACTTAGATATCACTTTGTCATTGTCGTCGTAACACTTTCATTCGGGTCAGCTTCTGAACAATTGTTTACGTTAAATTTGAGAAAGGTCTCACACAAAGTCTTCAAAAATAACTTGAATGTCTTCGGTGAGAGGATAACCTCTATTGTTTTGGGTCAGTAGGTCAACTGTCAAGGTCACTTTATCAGATAATGAATAATCATTTATGCACAATAACTTGTGAAGGATTTCACCCACTGCCTATAAACTAATAGTCTATAACTTGATTGATCCTTGGTGAGAGGATGATCCCTTTTTCATTTCGTAATGCATCAATACACTATTGTTTACACGGTAATAATATAATATTATCAGTGCAAGGCGCACCATCATCGTAATGAGTCCACTACTTGTTTCCACCGGGGACTATAGGTTAATTTCGCTCGATGTCCATCATTCCGTCTGACCAGTTACTTATTTTATCGTGCTATTCCAGTAATATTATACGTTGTACAACGTTCACCATTTTGAGATGGAACTCCAAATTAACAGAAGCCGCCAAATTAACAGAAGCTCAAATATTTGAACCTCTCTTCAAATCATTTGTACCGCAGTTTAATTCAGTTGTACTGCAGTTGAAAACTTAGACTGCGGTTCAATTCATTTGTAAAAAAGAGAAAGAAGCGAGAAAACTAAAAGAGAAGAACGACGGCTTATAAAGACAATACATTGAAAATACAGTAATAAAAAAAGCTAGTAACTAAGAAAGACAAATTTAAGAAAAATGTAAAAAGTTCTGAAATTGAAGCAGAGGTAGTAAGAAAGAGCGAAAGAAAGGGTAACAAAAGGAAACACTGTGATTTCATTTATACATGTTGACAACATCATTTCAGAAGAACTGGCTAGAAAGCTGTTTGCGCCCACAATTGACGCGGAATCAAGTCATCAAAAAAAAAACGTCAAAGAAGGGTAAGAGACAACCATTGTTACATCGCAAGACTTTTAAAGAAAATGCAGGAGCAGAGACTGCAAAAGATAGAAATGAAAAATGTAGCGTGGCACAAATACTTAGACCCTGGTTATAATAATTGAAACCTCGATACAAATGCTTTAAACATCGGTACCAGCGGTACAAATAATTGAAACTGAGTTACAAATGTGGAATTATGGAACATAACCATCAATGAGTAAGACAGCGGTACAAATCCTTTGAAGCTATGCGAAGAAATAATAAAAATAAAATGCTTGGTGCCCTCTCCCTGTTAAAGTGAGTTTGGAGAAGCCTTTTGAAATTGATTTTAATTTGACCAACATGCGGTCATGGCGGCTGTTCTAAATAAATGGCGGCAATGAAAACATCGCCATTCTTCGTTTTCTAAGCCTCGCCTAATAAACTTGATAGTAAAAGGCACTGACATAATATTCTCTATATATTTGACAGTAACAAAAATAATTTATTGAATAGACACTTTAATAGCGAAAATCACACTACAAAAAATTAACTATCTAAGATGTATTAATTTTCAGGTAAATCCTCCAGGGGCAGTGCCATGCCTTTTTATGTTGTTGTGACATGTAGATATATTTAATACTTTGTTTTACATTTAAAGTATACTTAATTAAATCAGAAAAACAGGGAGATGCAATATCAACATTTGTATTGACTATGACATTATTTGCTTTCTAGAGATGTGTGGCATGAAAGTGGTATAGACCAATCTGGTTTTACTCAGATACAAACTAGTAACATGCCATCACTCAAGATAAAATTAATTGACAATTTCTACTCAAGTTTTATGGCTTGTTCAATTAAAACTATCAGGAATGGAACTACTATCCTATTGTCATTTTTACAGAGAACTTATTGCAGGGGTTGCTTTATTGTCGGGGGATACCCAGCCCCCGTCACAAAGGACAGACTTATGAAAAAGTCATTTTTTGTTTTATTTTTATGTTTTACATTTGTGAACGGCATCAAAATACTAGTATCAAAAATATTTGTTTACGGAGATGGGCTTTAAAGCTATTGTGATATGTTTCACGGGGACACGTTTTTGGGTGGTGGGTTAGGGGGTAAGGGTGGGAGTGGGGCAGCAGGGGTAGGGGGTGACACCCACCGCCCGCCTCCAACTACAAAGGACTTCATAAACATCACCACCCTTTCTGTTGTATTTTGTCTCTTTCATTGTAGTTTCAAGTCCTTGTTTGCAGTACAGTGCGGACCTACGATGCCATTGCGTTCGGACGCTGTGGTTTCTATAGGACCCTATATATCATTTTACATTATATTTTATTTATTTTTGTCTTTTGAATGATATAATACTTTAAATAGATATGCTTTTCAAGAGCTTGATTTTAAAGCTAGAGTGAAATGTTCACTCCATCCCCTGAACCCCCAGCCCAGCCCCCAACCCCCATACACACAAACCACAATTTACCTGAAAAACAGTCTTTTATATTTTTTCATTTTATATATTTTTTTAAATTTGTGAACAGAAAAAGTTCCTTTCCGGAGATGGGCCTTAAAGCTTCTGAACTGGGTATACATTTTTTTCTGTATTTACCTTCGTTACTTTACGTTTCTTCTACCTATCCGTGTTTCTCTGTATTATCTAAATGAAAGCAAGTGCTTAGAAAAATTGTGCATACTTAATCGTCAAAATAAAATAATAAAAAGCAAATGGAGTTATTAGGACAGTATAAAACGGAAAGTGTCGGGAGTGGGATGAGGGTGAAACATAACAAGTTCCGTTTTAATGTTTTAAATTTATTTATCACGATTATTTTTCAAAACATTATGCAGACATAATTACACCTGCCTTGGAACGTAAATATTTGCACCTTGATTTATTATCTATCTTAGATATCATTTGCATCGATATGTTCGATACGTATTTACATATTCACATCTGCACTTTAAGCTTCTATACATACACCTTCAATGTTTTGTCTAGTTTTTACACTCACTTTAGACTTTAGACTTTGAAATTAAAAAAGTTTTGATTTTTTCTATCATTCAAAGTCTCCCACATGTTATTCGTAAACAATACAATTTCATACTAAAGAGTATGAGAGTGGACCTTTGGAAACGGCCGAACAAGACACATACGAAATTTTGCAGTCTCGGTTTGATTGAGACTGTTTATGAATGGTAGTGAAATATGCTAGCTACCGCTCACGCCCTCTAGCCCGGGTTGAGCAGAACTCAATATTCATAAACTCAATAGTACAAAATCGTAACCATCCCGAAGATGGCATGCATATGGCGGTGGACATGGAGTATATTTCTTCCCCCATGTCGTACGGCGTATGGTCCCAGTATCGAATAAAATTAAATGCCCCGAAGAGCCCCGAAGAGCGCACACTACTTATGACTAGCACACACCCGCACACATATATACACGTACATATGTGTAAACATTCTAATACACATACACTTTGTATGAGCACTTAGATACATAGAAAACTAGTATGTTTATGAACAATTTAAAATATCCTTAATTACCATAAGGCCAAATAAAAAATGCGCTTCTGATTGCGGTCTAAACAAACAGCTTGGAAAAGTAAGGATTTTTGGTTATTATTTTGGTATTACTATTGAATAATTGCAATTATACAAACATACCCAAACGACATCAAATATACCCTGACGCCATCAAAAGTGGTGCTGACGTCATCAAAAGAGGTGCACCTGACGGGATAGGAAAGTAACTGCCGAGGTACGATTTTATCTCAGGCAGTATTATACAGGTCGACATAATAAATCAATATACTGCACTATACAGGGTTAACTTGAGATCGTTTGAGAAAGTTATGAAATTAATTTAAAATCTCAATGTGACAGTTATTCCCGCCACTGTGCCACATTGAAAATCATAATGATTACATTAAATTAGTAACACTATGCTACACTGTCAGTAATATTAAATAAACGACAACGTCCATTGCTTTGTTTTTTGGAGTAACTACCCTATTGTCATTGGTTACCGGAACAAGTGTCTCCACCTATTTATGGCATCAGGCGGGATAATGCTTGATCGAAACTGGATTATTTGTCTTTGTCCAAATTATTCTGATGATTTAAAGAGTGGTAAAAAAACAAACATACACACCAAAATAATTTACAAATCGACTTTTATACATTTGCCTTTACAAAAAGGCAATTACACATCGCACACTATATATATTCAGCTAACGAAAAGTGATAAATTGTCAACAGTTTTCAAAAATATGAATATGAATATCTAATTATCTCCCTTTATAATTCATCATGTTTTGGTCACTGAATTCATTATGTGAAATGACACCGTCTCTGTCTTTATCTGCGTCGTCAAATATTGTCTGAACGACAGACTTATGGTATTCTGAGCTCGGATCAACTTCTTGTCCATGCGTTCTGGCTTGTACTATCAGGTATGCAGATACCTGGATAAAACAAAAGTATGTTTGTATTATGAAAGTTTTGGAATTGCGTTTCAACCTTTAATTTCCTTTTTGGAAAATTATTGGTAGATTAATAATTATGTTTATAGCCTGAATATATTCAAATTGAAATACATGTTGTTTGGAGCTTTCAAGACAATATATTCAGTTCGAAATATTTCTTTATTCTTGGTGATTTACTATACTGATTCAAAACAATATTGGAAATATTCAACGAGTTCTAACGACAAATTTAACGAAACAAGTTTAAGCATATATAATAAACAATACTATGCTTTATTCTAACATGAGACAGCTGTATGTTATTATACGATAAAACACAGCTTTTACATTAATTCCCCGCGTATAATTCATCCGTTGTAAGCGCCACGTTACATGACGCCAGTTGGTAAATAACCGTCAAGAAGACAAACTGAACCGTAGCTTTAATGAAATGTTAATTACAACAAAATTGCCATTCTCCAAAACCGTGCACACCCCCGAAATAAACCCATCATATGCACATGGACATATAACATTAATAATCATCTTGAACAAGGTGAGAACGTGTGACGTCATACAGCGCAAGCTATATGACGTAAGCAATGATTTAATTGTTTGTCACGTGAAAACTAGTGCATTGAAACGCAGAACTTTGCATACGGGGTCGCCCAATGGAACAGCCTGTAAACATAGCAGCCTGCTTACCTTGACCACCGAGATAATATATAGTGCCCTAACAATAGCGTAAATAATGGGGTAATTGTTGTGTTAGAATCGAAATAATAAATACGGACCTGTATTTTATCGGTGAATAAAATACAGTTAGTCGTTCGGATGCGAGAAATTAAATCACTCGTGCTAACGCACTCGTGATTTAATTACTACGCATCCGAACTCCTAACTGTATTTTATTGACCGATAAATCACAGGTACTTATTTATTATTTCTTAACTAAAGTACTGTATTGAAACCTTTGTATGAAACATTTTTTCAGAGTTTGAGTTAGTTCTTCACAGTAAAACAAAAAATGACACCCACCCTAAAAAATGCACGGGTTTGAACTACATGGATGAAGTTGAATGAGTTAATACAAGATAACACTCATCTTATCATGTTAACTGCTGGTTTACTGGAATTTCTCATGAATGTCATAAATCTTCTCAAACAAAAAGATAGGATGTTCGAACTCATTTATGATGTAAACTAAACGTTTACAACAATGTTAAATTCGTAACGAGGCTGATTAGACAAATTTGAGTACACACTATCCTCTTCGACCCAGTATATATTTTCTCCAACGGATCAATATCACGTGCGCATATGAATTACTGAAGTTTTAAAGTAGTTTTTAAGTTTTTAAAGTAGGGATTTAGTCATCTGAATAATCTTGTTTTATAGCACATTATTTTTTAAGGTTATTGCCATGAAGTTTGAGAATCACTTATTTTTCTATTGGATAATATTTTCGT
Source organism: Cyrtodaria siliqua (assembly GCA_037043455.1). NCBI lineage: Eukaryota > Metazoa > Mollusca > Bivalvia > Adapedonta > Hiatellidae > Cyrtodaria > Cyrtodaria siliqua. The sequence continues at coordinate 53,859 of JAWPHD010009669.1, read as the reverse complement.
CAGGTAAGGAACTACCGTTTATAGACACATTGTTGATATCCCTATGGGTACGAACTGTGCACCCCTTGTCACAGATTTGTTTATATATTGGTATGAAAGAGATTTTTCACCAGATACCCAGGCATATGTTTTTGAAGCCTTTAATGACACCTCTCGGTATCTGGAAGACATATTGAACATTTACAACCCTTTCTTTCTACTATGGTTAATAATACATATCCTAAAGAACTTCAACTTAACAAAGGTAATATTTCTGATATTAACGCTTCTTTCTCTCTATTGAAAATGATGAAATAATTAGCAAAATTTATTACAAGAGATTTTAATTTTGATATTGTTAATTATCCCCATTTAGATGGGGATGTTCCCCGAGCAACTTCTTATGGGGTCTATGTGTCTCAACTTATTCGTTTTTTTAGAGCTTGTACTTGAGTTGAGGACTTTAATATTCGTAATCGTTGCTTAACTAAAAAGCTACTCCATCAGGGCTACCGTTACCATAAACTTTGTAATACCTTTGCAAAATATTATTACAGTAATAACTGTAACCCTGATATTCTTTCCAAATATAAAAGTGATTTAATTTAAAAACTGCAACAAGGACTATCACAACCTGACTTCTATGGTGATATATTTTACAAACTTCGTAAGATTCTTCGTCATGATCACTTTCATAGTATTTTTGTTAAACTTGTTAAAAGGTTTATCAAAAGAGGTTATGGCCTTTATCATTTTGCAACGTACTGCATGGTTGGTGGTGGACCCATTTACAGTTCGCCACTATGCTTTCCTCTTAAACTGTACTATGACCGGACAGGATGTGAACCCTATGAGGACGTTTACCTAAACCCCAAAAGGACGGTGACGTTTGATGTTTGTCTGCGGTCTTGTCTTGTCGTGCCCTCAGTGGTTTATTCTCTTGATGCTCTGGCTTCTGCCAAGTCATCGAGTACCTTCTTTGTGGCTTTCTATGCTACTTTTGTTTGTATTTATATATACACGAGCATCCGCGTTGGTTAGAGAATAGTTCATGGCGGGGATTTCTTTATTTACACTATCCCGTTTAATTGGGATGAAGTAGGGTAAGTGAGATTTTTCGTGCACCCTAGAGACCGGTTTAAACCCTCAGCGGCCATTTTGCCACTGACCGTTCCAATACGGAATCCCTACTGTCAATCCTTTTTGTGTTTTTGACGTTTATTGCAGATTTTATCAAGAACGTCTCATGAATTTGTAATAGACTAAATTTAAAAACAAATTGACCCCATAGTTTTTATTAGCTTTAGCACACAATTATTTAACGTGATCTTTAACGGCAGAAAGACAAGGTGTTAAAAGTTTGGAGATATTTGTTGTGGTGAAGGAACGAGGATTGGAAATAAAACGGGCTTTATATGGTTGTTTGTGTAATTTGGGAATCAAGTACACCATTTTTGGTTAAAATTTCTAAAAATGTTTTTGTCAAATATAGCATATTCATTTTGTTTCTATTTCTCGGCCGAGTTTCTCAGCGATAAGATTTTATCTCCGGCACCCTGTTTCTCGGCAGAATTATATAGATGGACATGATAAATCAATATATTGCACTATACAGGGTTAACTTGAGATAGCTTGAGAAAGTTAAGAAAGTAATTTAATATATCAATGTGACAGTTATTCCCGCCACTGTGCCACATTGAAAATCATAAACGATGACATTTAATTTAGTAACACTATGCTACACTGTCATTAATATTAAATAAACGACAACGTCCATTGCTTTGGTTTTTGGGTGACTACCATATTGTCATTGGTTACCGGAACAAGTCAGGCTGGATAATGCATGATCGAAACTGGATTATTTGTCTTTGTCCAAATTATTCTGATGATTTAAACGGTGGTAAAAATACAACATACGCAACAAAAGAATTTACAACATTTATACATTTGCCTTTACAAAAAGGCAATTACACATCGCACACTCTATATATTTGCCTATATTTTCAACTAACGAAAAGTGAGGAATTGTCAACAGTTTTCAAAAATATGAAAATGAATATCTAATTATCTCCCTTTATAATTCATCATGTTTTGGTCACTGAATTCATTATGTGAAATGACACCGTCTCTGTCTTTATCTGCGTGGTCAAATATTGTCTGAACGACAGAGTTATGGTGTTCTGAGCTCGGATCAGCTTTTAGTCTATGCGTTTTGGCTTGTGCAATCAGGTAGGCATATACCTCGTTAAAACAAAAGTATGAAAGTTTTGGAATTGCGTTTCAACCTTTACTTTCCTTTTTTTGAAAATTTATGGTAGATTAATAATTATTTGTATAGCCTGATTATATTCAACTTGTAATACACGTTATTGGAGCTTTCAAGACAATATATTCACTTCGAAATATTTATTTATTCTTGGTGATTTACTATACTGAATCAAATTTATTTTTGGAAATATTCAACGAGTTCTAACGACAAATTTAACGAAACGGAGTTTAAGCATATATAATAAACAATACTATGCTTTACTAAAGTACTGTATTGAAACCTTTGTATGAAACATTTCTTCACTAACAGAGTTTGAGTTCTTCAAAGTAAAACAAAAAAAGACCCCAACTCAAAAAAATAAAAAAATGCACGGGTTTGAACAACATGGATGAAGTTGAATGGGTTAATACAAGATAACACTCATCTTATCATGTTAACTGCTGATTAACTGGAATTTCTCATGAATGTCATAAATCTTCTCAAACAAAAAGCTAGGATGTTCGAACTCATTTATGATGTAAACGTTTACAACAATGTAAAATTCGTAACGAGGCTGATTAGACAAATTTGAGTGTATACTATCCTATTCGACCCAGTATATCTTTTCTCCAACTGATCAATATCACGTGCGCATATGAATTACTGAAAAGAAATATATAAAGATCGGACAGGGAAAGTAGCATTCAAGGAGGACAGTAAACCACAAAACACAGAAACAAACAGACAAACAGACAAACAAGAAGACAAAAGCAATAATAAATGCAAACGACATCACAAACACAAAAAGGGTTGACAATAGGGCTACCGCCTTGGAACGGTCAGTGGCAAAGTAGGCCACTGGGGGTTTAAACCGGTTCTAGGGTGCACCAAACCTCACACTTACCCTACTGTCATCCCATTAAAACAGGACAGTGTAAATAAAGAAATCCCCGCCATGATCTAAACTCTTAACCAACAAGGCAGCATCAATAGGCAATATAAGTAGAACACAAATATGCTCGTGTAAATATAATACAAAAAACAATAGCCTAGAAAGCCACATTGAAAGTACTCAGTGACTTGGCAGAAGCCAGAGCAGTAAGAGAATACACCATTAAGGGCACGACAAGAAAGAACATGGACAAACATCAAACGCCACCGTCCCAATGGGCTTTAGGTAGGCGTCATCATAGAGTCCACAGCCTGTCCGGTCATCGTACAATTAAAGAGGAAAGCATAGTGGCGAACTGTGAAAGGGTCCACCACCAAGCATGCAGTACGTTGCAAAATGATAGGGTCATAACCTCTTTTGATAAACATTTTAACAAGAAGGCTAAACATATCGGACAGGGAAAGCAGCATTCAAGGACGACAGTCAACCACAAAACACAAAAACAAACACGCAAACAGACAAACGAAAAGGCAAAAGTAATAACAAATGCAAACGACATCACAAACACAAAAGGGTTGACAATAGGGCTACCGCCTTGGAACGGTCAGTGGCAAAGTAGGCCACTGGGGGTTTAAACCGGTTCTAGGTTGCACCAAACCTCACACTAACCCTACTGTCATCCCATTAAAACAGGACAGTGTAAATAAAGAAATCCCCGCCATGATCAGTATGTAGTTTAGCCTGGTACTAGTAAATGTGTGTATTATTTAGTATGGAGTTTAGCCAGGTACTAGTATATGTGTGAATGTTTCAGTATGGAGTTTAGCCAGGTACTAGTATACGTGTGTATGTTTCAGTATGGAGTTTAGCCAGGTACTAGTATATGTGTGTATTATTCAGTATGGAGTTTAGCCAGGTACTTGTATACGTGTGTATGTTTCAGTATGGAGTTTAGCTAGGTACTAGTATATGTGTGAATGTTTCAGTATGGAGTTTAGCCAGGTACTAGTATATGTGTGTGTATGTTTCAGTATGGAGTTTAGCCAGGTACTAGTATATGTGTGTATGTTTCAGTATGGAGTTTAGCGAGGTAGTAGTCTATGTTGTGTATGTTTCCGTATGGAGTTTAGCTAGGTACTAGTATGTGTATATGTTTTAGTATGGAGTTTAGCCAAGTACTAGTATGTGTGTGTGTATGTTTCATTATGGAGTTTAGCCAGGTACTAGTATGTGTGTGTATGTTTCAGTATGGAGTTTAGCCAGGTACTAGTATATGTGTGTATGTTTCAGTAAGGAGTTTCGCCAGGTACTAGTATGTGTGTGTATGTTTCAGTATGGAGTTTAGCCACGTACTAGGATATGTGGGTAAGTTTCAGTATGGAGTTTAGCTAGGTACTAGTATGTGTGTATATGTTTCAGTATTGAGTTTAGCCAGGTACTATTATGTGTTTGTATGTTTCAGTATGGAGTTTAGCCAGGTAATAGTATATGTGTGTATGTTTCAGTATGGAGTTTAGCCAGGTACGAGTATGTGTGTGTATATTTCAGTATGGAGTTTAGCCAGGTACTAGTATATGTTTCAGTATGGAGTTTAGCCAGGTACTAGTATGTTTGTATGTTTCAGTATGGAGTTTAGCCAGGTACTAGTATGTCTGTGTATGTTTCGGTATGGAGTTTAGCCAGTACTAGTATATGTGTATATGTTTCAATATGGAGTTTATCCAGGTACTAGTATATGTGTGTATGTTTCAGTATGGAGTTTATCCAGGTACTAGTATATGTGTGTATGTTTCAGTATGTAGTTTAGCCAGGTACTAGTATATATGTGTGTATGTTTCAGTATGGAGTTTAGCCAGGTACTAGTATATGTGTGTATTTTTCAGTATGGAGTTTAGCCAGGTACTAGTATACGTGTGTATGTTTCAGTATGGAGTTTAGCCAGGTACTAGTATATGGCGAGAATAGCATGAATGAATGAATGAATGGTGTTTTACTGCACTTCGACACATAAATAGGTCATATTGTGCGCAAAAACTGATGAAAGATGAAGAAATGAAGTAGTAATTAAAAATTAATGTAAATATATAAAGATAAAATTATTTACAAATAAGGGAGAATAGAGAAGGCGATTTGATTTTCAAAATATAATTTGTCTGACATCTTTAACTATCATGAATTGATCAAACATATCGGACATAAATTAAAAGATTACAAAAAAAAGGCAACAGGAAGAAGTGTGTAGCTCAGATACTCAATCACATTTATAAATATATTTACAATCTATTCCAATGTGCAAGTAAAAACATAACGTCGGTCATCAACTAGTGCTATCCTTTTTGCAATCTCTGATTATTGTATATTAACCCTTAACCCGCTAAGCACGACTGTAAAGCATTTGCGTCCTCTGTAAACCGTCCATTGTAAAGGTTTACAATCGGCTGCTATTCAGTCAATTTCCCACAAAACGCCCCTTTGTCACATAAATGGAATGGTATTAATGGAAAGAAAGGAAATTCCATGATATATATGTAGCGGGTTAATGGTTAAACACCTAGACTGCGATCATTTGTCCATGTGGTAATATTTGATTTTTCCATCGGCATGAGAACAAAGAAGAATATTGGAATAAGAAGCTGATTTTTTTATGGATATATTTTTAAAATACCCAAAGTCAAATGTGTTATATTAGTTATTATAACGGTAAGAATTACAAACCTCATCCGGAGTGAGAACTAAATCTTTGTCCGTATCTATGTCTTTAAATACATTTGGTGGCACGGGGCCGTCAGCGGTGTGTACCAATTCTACATCAAATACCAGGGTAGATCCGGGTGGTATGGAGTCACCTGCAATAATGGACAGACTTTGTATATGAACTCGTGATACCATGCTTGTGACATAACAAGTATTAGCAGAGATGAAACACCCGCACTATTAGTCTGATTTGAAAAGTCGTTTTATAATCGTGTTATAGTGGTTGTGACATAGCAATTATTAGGATGAAGATAAAACACTTATTTTACACACACTATGAAAAACACCCACCATATTATTTGAAAAACACCCACCATATTATATGACAAAAACACCCACTATTTTATATGAAAAACACCCACCATATTATATGAAAATCACCCACCATATTATATGAAAAAAACACGCACCATTTTATATGAAAAACACCCACCATATTATATGAAAAACACCCACCATATTATATGAAAAACACCCACCACTCCATCATACTGAGAGAAGATTTATTCAAAAGTTGGATAAACTGATACGAGGATCTGCTGATTATCGTATCTTTTTATCCAACGAGTTAATTAAAGTCAGTAATACACAGTCACGAACGTATGAATCAACTTATCACATAACACACCTACGACGTGATATTTTCATTTTAATGTTGTCAATTAACATTGCATCGGCAATTTATAAGAGATATCATGATGCCATTTTGTTCTTTTCGACACGCTCCCATCCCCCTTCGTTTACATGACTTCAGCTATGTTAAGTGACTGTTACGCGTTCGCACCACACATAATGCGAAACCTTAAACCAAATGTAACGTTACTAACATGCATTTTACCAGATTTCAAATAATGATATATATGTAAGGTGTCTGAAAGTATCGTATTATATATGCAAACAATTGGGACTAAATGTTTTACTGTTCACAAGCACAGTGATTCGTCCTCATTTACATCTGTAATATACTAGTTTATAAAGACGAATACGCCATGGCTTTATTACATGTTTTGTGATAAACATGCATCAGTCACAGTTCACAAACTCGAGTTTTCGAAACAAAATCCTTGTTTAAGTATAAATTTCAAATAAAGAAAACGTTTTTCCCCCTTAATTTTATCTCTTTAGATTCAGGTAAGCTGTATTTCGTCTTTTAACACATGAGGACTCATGTGGTAAGTCAGGTTTATGTTCGTGCACTCGGATCGTATGACGTTTCTTGTTAGATAATAAAAACACTTTATGTATATTTTCATTTCGATCAAAACAATGGTTGGTTGAATGATGTTTTACGTTATTGTCAGCCCATATAACCTATACATGACGGTTTAGTGGTGGAAGCAGACCACCCACTTAATAGTACTGTATACCTCCCACATCTGTAAGAACGGAATGGATGGGCCTGGATTGCTCTTTCCTGTTGGCACCCTATATAACCTGTTTGTGTTTTACTATTGCGCGTACAACGTAATAATTATCTCTTTGAAGTATTAACGTTTAGAGTTACTTGATATATACAGAACCAATGTTATGACGTAACATGATCGTTTTTTGCCTATATAACTTACGTGATAGACATTTATTTCAAAACGATATGGAAACAAATTTATGACATTTTCATTAGTTAAAGATTGGGATTTCTCAGTGAAAGAATATTCATAATCGCTAAATATTATTAACTACCTCCGAACACAAAAATAACTAATTGTGACGCTGAGCTATGACGTCATTAAGTGGTGCTGACGTCGACGTCATCCGCCGATAATGTTCAATAAAATGAATAATTTCGGTTAAAATCATGCGCAAACTGATTTACAATATAATAAACAGATTATTTATCTGCTGTGTTCGATTACAGAGAAATTCTTCACTCGATGGTAGACGTGTTTTGTTTTTTCACTCGCTCTCATACACTCGTTCGTGAAAAAACCCACACGTCTAAATAACGGCAAGATTTCACTACAAAACCGTTTATCAAAACTCTATTCAGGTCTTTAGGTTACATAATAATACATATGTGCCGATTAAAAGTATAGGTTTATTCATGGGGTTTTAAAATACCGTGTCTGAATATGCGTAAAATGAATTATAAGTTGGTAACTTTTTATTAAAAGGTTTGGCCTGGCTGGTTCAAGCCGTTCGCATTGTGTCTATGGAGTTTGGAGTCTCAAAATATAAAAGTCATATATCTATACCTCGTCTATAAAAGTCATATATATATACCTCATCTATAAAAGTCATATATCTATACCTCGTCTATAAAAGTCATATATCTATACCTCGTCTATAAAAGTCATATATCTATACCTCGTCTATAAAAGTCATATATATATACCTCGTCTATAAAAGTCATATATATATACCTCGTCTATAAAAGTCATATATCTATACCTCGTCTATAAAAGTCTTATATCTATACCTCGTCTATAAAAGTCATATATCTATACCTCGTCTATAAAAGTCATATATATATATACCTCGTCTATAAAAGTCATATATCTATACCTCGTCTATAAAAGTCATATATCTATACCTCGTCTATAAAAGTCATATATCTATACCTCGTCTATAAAAGTCATATATATATATACCTCGTCTATAAAAGTCATATATATATACCTCGTCTATAAAAGTCATATATCTATACCTCGTCTATAAAAGTCATATATATATACCTCGTCTATAAAAGTCATATATATATACCTCGTCTATAAAAGTCATATATATATACCTCGTCTATAAAAGTCATATATATATACCTCGTCTATAAAAGTCATATATATATATACCTCGTCTATAAAAGTCATATATCTATACCTCGTCTATAAAAGTCATATATATATACCTCGTCTATAAAAGTCATATATATATACCTCGTCTATAAAAGTCATATATATATACCTCGTCTATAAAAGTCATATATATATACCTCGTCGTCAGGAGGTTTAGACACGATGTACTTATGTTGTAAAATGTGGCTTTGGTGGCGGGGTAGCTACTTTAAATTTGTGCTTATATTAAATTTAATCACTTTCTGATTATTATCACATTATTATCTGATTATTCTGATTATTATCTGATTATTATCTGATTATTATCTGATCAATTTTAAAATAACACTCATTTCTTTTATTTTGTATTCGTTTTATATTCAATGGAAATCAATACTAAACGTTACATGTTAAGTTTCTTTCCTATAGTGAGCCAGACATAGTAAGAGTATCGAAATGAGGCTGACGGCTAAATTAAATGTAATAGGTAGAGTATGACCTCTTAAGTTGGTTAATTTAAACATCGAGATGGGCGTAGCCCCTAAATTAATCAACGAGATGAAACCATACTATATTTGTTTTGTAGCGTGTCCATTTCAGCTCCCTGCCAACTTCCAATAACTGGTAGTTGTATTACAGCATTTATTCTGACAGGTGTTATTTTCAATTGAACGATTTACACTTTACACCTGTGCTATTACAAAGGGAATTTTCAGTGACCAATCTACAAAACAAATTGTGTATGGTCTCGTCTCGCTGGTCTATTTAAACACCTCGATACATCAATTCTTATAAATTTAGTTAGTCAAACTACCCTGTTGACAGTCTTAATTTTCCTTTCTTTTTTCATACTTTTTCAAACTTGTTTGGTTCCCTAAAGCTAATCGCTCATAGCTATATTTAATTGCGAAATCATTTCCTATTTCCAGTGTGAAATTATTCCAAAGTTTTAATAGGAAATTTGTAGTTACTCATAGTTACTCAGGAAAGGAACTCTATAAGCAATTGTTTTAGTTTTTTGTTTAAGCTTTTTTCACATTTTGTAAAATGTACAGTTTTGATGTTTGTATTAATATTGGAAATAAAATAAGTTTAAACTAAACACGATGACTTACTAGATACTTGGTCTCCGTAAGCGAGGTTTGGGGGGATTGTCAGTTTCCTTTTCTCCCCAGGACACATGTCCAGCAAGCCCTCTTCCCACCCTGTGATCACCTCACCAATGCCCAGTTGGAACTGGTATGGCTCGTTTCTTTCCACACTAAAATTAAAATGGGAATCATTTGAAAATTAAAAACAGAAACCAGATCGTAATGTGTATTGGCCCGACACGAAATTACAATATTTTAAACGTGCAACACTGTAAAATTTGCATTTTGATGTACATTATAATATTTCCGAGAATGATTAACCATGAATAATTTTTTTATTATTTATAACCGTAGTTTTATGTGATTTAGTACACGAGCTAACTTCCTGAAAGAAAGAGCAAAACATTGGATACATATTTAATGTAATAAAGCCATAACACAAATATCGTAACATTTTAGTGAAATAAATATGCAAATTAATTATGGCCGAATCCTTTCTCTGTCGTTCAGGATAAAAACTCAGTCCTGGTTAGAATTCTGGGAAACTTACTTTATCATGCAAATAAACATGTCTGCTATTAAACATCATGAAGGACATGGGGGTTTAATATCTTTTAAGAAATATTTCTTCAGCTGTATAATAATACCAGGTCAAAGGTCAACGTCACTTTTACCCCTTGCAATGTTATACCCTGTCTACTTTCACTTCTGAAATGTTTTATATTAAAAACTGTCAAAAACATGATGGGATGCATTCTCAAATATCAACATATTGTCCAGAATACATTTACAGCCAAACAATAACAGGAAATTGCACTAAAACAGTTTTTAAAGAAGAAAAAATATTAGCACTCTTATTACAAAACTACTTCCGACTGCACCATGCGAGCGCATCCGGCTGATTTAGAGGAATATAACACAGTCGTGAAAACTCGCCCAATTCCGTCATTCGTCGGGATCCCGCCTCGTGTGTATATCGAGCTTCGGTATGTTTAAAATCTTGACATTTAGCCAGAAGGCAACGGCACAGAAAATAGTGCACTATTGCTATGTAAACAATATGCCCTTACCCACACGTGTTGATGTATAATTGCTTATTAGTTTTTTACAATACAGTTGAAAGTTGTATCATTGCTTTCATGTAAATAAACTATTGATAGCGCAATCGGCTGCATGACATTGCAAAATGTGGATGATAACTTTTGAATGATTTTGAATGCAAATATTGCCATGCGGGAATCTAAGGCGCGATGACGTAACCAATATGGAAACCTTCGATTTACATTCGAGTAGTACTGCGAAGCAGTTTACGAGATGTTGCGAATGGAATATTACCTTCAGTTCAGCTCGGTGTGCTATCGGATTTCCGACTAGGGCTCGTTTAATAAATTTAATATTTCATAGGGAGATATGTAAGATCCTCGCTCTATATTTCTTCCAGATCAAGGGTCTGCCTGGCGTGCTCAGCGGAAAGCACATTAGTTCAAACCTTACTTGCGAAACTGATTTTCGCCGGCGTGTTTTTCCTTTAACCTCGCCCGTCGGGACTGTCGGAATCTATCCTTCGAGCACGTTAAAGAACCACAACAATCTATTCGTTAGTTAAAGCAGGACAGGTCCCCGGATTCCTATGTCTCCTCCCCCCACCCCACATCCACACCCTCTCCACCCTCTCCCTATCCCCCATTCCAACCCTCTCTCCCTCAATGTAAGCTATCCAATATGTTGAGTGAATATCATACATTCCTATGTAATAAATAAACCTATCAACAACGTCTAGCTTAAATGAGGCAACTTTCGTCAGTAATAAACATTCGCCATAAGCTACCCATATCGCAATAACACAAGTCTTAAGAAATATATACTCAGTAGATTTATGAATCCACAATTAAATCAATTGTGTGTTGAACTTTAGTATTTCAGTTCAGTAAAACAAAAGCGGTTTTAATAAGGCCATACATATTACTTCCCTAGGGAGTTAAGGTTTATAAGTCCACGTAATTGTATTTGGGACATGTGCACTTGGCAATCCTAAAGTACGTATCAAGGATTAAAATACCACCTCAATTTATTAGTCTAGAATGCTTTAGATTCAATCCCGCTTATGTGTTAGTATGAACAAATATAAAAGGAAGATATTGAACATATACAAGAAAAAATCGATGCACAGCATCAAGTCGCCGCATAGAAGGTCGCATGTAAATTAATTAACAAACAGAACATAGAAAAAGGAGAATGCAGCCTCTAATTATGGTAGTGTACATTATGATAGAATAAGAGTCTTTCTTTGAATGTTTTATCAGTTATAACAAGAATATACTGTATGAAATTGCAAAGGGCAATACATCTAATTCGAATGGAGACAGAGTTATGGTTAATATTATTATGTATTTCCGCTATCATTGTGTGAACTTTCATGCAAGACCCGTTAGTAATTTTCAATGGACGCTCCATTCCAAAAATACTATGTAGAAAATTATAAAAGAGCTATAACTTTGTTTTCTTACTTAATTTTTGATTCGGTGGTTCCACTACTCCGGCCGATAAAAAGGCTCTGGTATTGTTTAACCACTTATAGGATATGTTGTCTGCTTTTTAATTTAGTATTTTGGCTGTTACTTGTGATACGCAGGCTTCATAACCGCTGCTCCCAACTAAATTCCATTATGTTTATTTCGCTCTTCGGGGCATTTAATTTTATTAGATACTGGGACTATACGCCGTACGACATGGGGAAGCATATAACTCCATATCCACCGCCGTATGCATGCCATCTTCGGGATGGTTAAAATTGTGTACCATAGATTTTATGAATATTGAGTTCTGCTCAACCAGGGTCTAGAGGGCGTGAGCGGTAGCTAGCATATTTTACTACCGCTCATGAACAGTCTCAATCAAACCGAGACTGCAATATTTCGTACGTGTCGTACTCGGCCGTTTCCAAAGGTCCATTATCATACTCTTTAATTTGAATGAAGTGGAGTTATGGTTTTTGCACTCTGCAATTCCTCTCACCGGCCTTTATCATTGTTTGAAGTTTCATTCCAGTCCCATTAGTAGTTTTTCAGTTATGCTCCAGACAAGAGTTCTATGATTGAAATTACAAATGCGTAACTCTAACTAGACTAAAGATAGAGTTATGGTTCTTGTCCAGTGCACTTCCTCTAATTTCCGTCTATCATTGTGCGAAGTTTCATTTCAATCGCATTAGTAGTGTTTGAGTTATGAGTAGGGTAAAAGTAGGGTGTGGCATTGCTCGCCTTTTGCCCTTCCTCGCTGTTTGCCCTTCTTCGCTTTTTGCCCTTCTTCGCTTTTGCCTCTCCTCGCTCGATTTTTTCTCTCCTTTGCTGTATCAACCAATGTGGGGGGGGGGGGGGGGTCATTCCTCGCTTTTTGCCCTTCCTCGCTGTTTGCCCTTGTTCGCTTTTTGCCCTTGTTCGCTTTTGCCCCTCCTCGATTTTTTCCCTTCTTCTCTGTATCAACCAATGGGGGTGGGGGTGGGGGGGGGGAGTGGTGGGGTGGTGATATAAAGAAAAGAAAAACAGTATAATCATTAATAATAGATACATTTCCGTATAGGGAAAATAAATCCAACATATCGAATATTAGTAATCGCCATAGTTATTTGTATTCAGTACACACCACTTGTTTTCAATACTGATGATGAGAGTGTAAATTTCTCACGTTTGTTGGTTGCTTTACTGATAACCGCTCCATGTATGCATTTAGTTGTTTCTGTTGTTCTTCGCGCAATATTACAATTGCAAAGTAATTTCGCGATCTTTTCTTTAGTATGAATTGAGCTAGTTGATCTAAAAGTGTGTCACACTGGTAAAAACTCAGCGCTAGAATTAGAAATTGTAGCTCGTTACTGAACACGAAATCCCTGATATGCGCCAGAGGGTCTGCCATCAAAAAAATGAAGTTTTCTAATTTTCGTTTACACGATGTTTTTAGTCCATTCTTAAAAACACAGTAACTTTTACTCATGTACTTGCCGTCGACTATTACTTTTGGATTCCATCTCAAACTGCATTCAAGCACGGGCGATCTATCTATCAATGTGCGTTTTTAAGTTCTTCCATCACGGGAGTTACAACGTGTATAATGATGTAAAAATCAGAATTAAGAGAAAATGACACTACACGCTATATATGATTACATGTGTGCGGGTGGGGCTATTCATCAGATCACAAATAACGTGTTTATGAATCACAGTCTGACATGGTCGACTCAAAAAAATCAGCTTCGTAATTTTATTTAAAAATAAATGTGTTTCACCTGGTATTTGAAAATGTTAAATAGGTCTTGACACCGCGACTTATCCAATTTACGGTTGGGTGAACTATGATTTATTATGGGCCACTAATGACTTTTTGTAATGACTTTTTAATTTAACTATTCACTTATTCTTTTCAATGAAAAAAAAAAGATTTTTATTTGTATTCACATAGCTCTCCCATTACTTTTACACTCCAATTAGGTGGGGTATTAAGGGTATGACTTGATGACATGTATGTCATATGAATGATCAAGTAAACACCTACTTTCTGATCGAAGCACAACACGGTCTGATGAAAACCTGATGTGGGTTGAGGACGCTATAAAACCGAAACCCTTTCTGGAATGAGCATGTTGAGACTCGTAAAAAAGCTCTGACATAACTATAACGTGCTGTTTTATCGTGAAATCATGGTCGACAGATTTATGAATAAATTTCTTGATAAATTTATGACATATTGCGAGACACTCAAACTAGCAATGCTTCCATAATAAAATATTTAGAACAAGAGATCGATACTTCTAAAAACGAATTGAATACTGCTAAACATGAGATAGGTTTCTTATGTGAGGAACTTAAAATTACTGAAAAATTAAAATTAGAAGAACAGGAACTTCAGTCAAATGTTTATAGTTTGGAAAGGCGTGTTTCGGAATTAAGAAAAAGTCTCCACATAAGTAATGAAAAAAATGCTGCATTAACTAATGCAAACAATGAATTGGGGGGAAAACTAGAGAATCAGATAGATATTTCCTGCACATTGAGGAAGACATTAGATGAATCTGGCAATGAAAATTACGCACTTTCGAATCAACTGAATCACGTGAAAATGAGTTATCCCTCACTGATGACATCAATACAGAATTGAAAAAAATAAATGAGCATTTAAAAAGGCGCGCAACTGATGTACCTGTGAATTCACCCGAGAGGATCAAAAGACCGAGGACGTCTCGAGCTTCTGGGATGATGGTAGCGTCTGGATCAAGTAAGGGCTGCGAACTGAACAGTATATTAATATTTCTGAAGAAGAACTTTCTGACCAAGAACCAATTGATTGAGGTAAGAAATTCAGCTTACGTTTTTTATACTTTGTAAAAAAAAAAATGGAACAGGTAATGCAAGTCTTGTTTATGGATTTAAAGTAAGTAAGTAAATGAAAATCGCCGAAATATGGCGCTGATTTTGCATTCGATAGAGTAGACTGGACAGGTTAAGGACCAAAGCTATGACATTTTTATGACCTTTGTTTGCGACAAACATTATATAGAACACAATCACGATACATAATATTTTTATTTATAATTCAATACTATGGAATACAAATTATCAGGTTAAAATGTCCGTCACACATTCCAAGGTTTTAAAATTACAAATTAAGATTATATATCCACATACAACAAACTAATGATTAATCATATATATAATCACAGATTCTACTTTGAACGTTAACATAATGGATAATACTAATATGTAATAAATCATGTATTGCCAATGAGTTTTATTTGAAAGTTTTGTTATTTTATTTAAAACAACATCTTTGGAACTTTTTTTTACTTTATTGGTAATATGAAGGCATGCGCCTAAATTGCCTAAAGATCGCGACACCCTTGACATTTAGTATATAATAAGTATGCACAGGGATGACGAAACGTGTCTTCTTTTTATGTCTTTTGTATTATGCATATAATGTTAATTAGTGATAAAAATCGATACTCCGAACATGTAAATCTCCCCTACTGGATACCTATATTCATATTTTACAGCACTGTAAAATTAAAACGTGAAACCTGTCCATTTTGAAAAAAGTAAACACTTGGTGATTGGTACCCAAAGCGAAATTACTACGCGATCATTTGAGAGTAACGAAACCGTGTGTAAAAACCCTCACAATAATCAAATTCCATTCCTCAAATGTCCGCTGTGCAATCCTGTAACCTATAAAGAATACGACAGCTGGTAAATTAGATTCATTAGCTGATTTGTATTTGCTTGGATTCTCACCCGCTTGGATTGCAGTGTAACATGGATAAAACCGACTCGGTTATTTTTTATTGTAAATTTTGGGATTCAAAACACTATGTTTTACCAAGATCGTTTAACCACCTTTACTACGTGGCCAAAACAGATGTGGCCGGATGAGTACTCGCTAGCCGCGGCAGGACTATTTTACATAAAAGAAGGAGATATCTGAAAATGTTTCGCTTGTGGTGTTAGACTTTGTCAGTGGGTAAGATCAGATACACCTCTTGTTGAATATAAGAAATGGTCCAGTGACTGCGTCTTTTTAAAAATGATTGGTTTTGGAGAGAAACAGCCAGATGAAGCGGTACTTCCCTTGGAGAAAACGTCTTATCAAGGTATCAGTTTTCCTTCTCGGTGGTAAACATGGATGCGGCAAAAGTGTCATTACTCCAATCGTTCTTCGACTTTTTTATGCTAAGGAAATAAGCACAGTCATGTGTAATGTGTTCAGAAGGAACTGTTTTGGATGTCGAAACTCCTGTTTATCTCGAAAGGATCATTCATGCCTCAGTTTGACGAATGAACACCAACTAGAATTACGTTTTGAAGATGTTCTTCGTGAAATAGATGAACAGACTGTCTTAATGAAGTAGAATGAATCGGTGTCAACCCTTGACAATGTACCTACGGAACTACTTGAAATGTATAAACTAAAAATCAGTTGTAAAGACTACATCGAGATGGATATGAAAACGGCATCGTGGAAAACTCGGATAATTAAAATGACTGTTCAAGTGTTATTATTGGAAAGCAGATTTAGCTAATTTTACTACTGAAGTGTTATTATCGGGAAAAATGTTAGAACTTATTGAACCGTATTCATGTGAAGCTAACTATGAATTACACATGTCTTTTTTCATTTCGAAATGCATATACGAATTGTCAAATGTTCTACTTGTAAAACGCCAAGTATTACAAATACCATATATTTTATATGTTTCCCACATTTATTCAATTATGTTATTTTCTTGCTGTTGCTAATATGCTTCTATATATGTTTAGCTTGTGTTGGAATAAATATATATATATATATATATAGCAAATATATACAAATAAATAGTGTGTATACTACTTTCCAGTCTTTGCTTTTGTTTAATTTAGTTTAAAAAATTATCCCCCACTCCCAAATCACATTAATATAAATACGGGTGTCAGCGGTTTTTGCCCACATTTTTATGATATACGGATATGCAGAGTGTAGTCAAACTTAAAGCGGACTCAACGGCGCAAGTCATAAGTTATTTATACTATTATAGTAAGTTAAACTTAAACTTTTCCAAAGGTCCATTATCATACTCTTTAATATTATAAATAACGCTTAACTATATTTTGTCTCACCAAATATTTTTTTTAAATAATGTACACAGAACAATACGCTCTTTTCAATGTCAACGCCAACAATGCGCTATACATAGATACCGTCATCGATTATAAATCCACTGAGAGCGTCACGGGCTATTGTTTTCATTTTTTATCTCATTCAAGGTGGCGGTTTTGCATAGATAAAGAAGCGAAAAAATGTCATTAGTAGTAGGCTAGGAGGATAGGTTCACTCAAAAACCTGCATTTCCTTCTTTATCTATATAAAGCCGCCATCTTGGATTGAGGGAATTTTCAAAATCGTTTGGGCGTAACGATTTCACAACATTGCGTAATGTGTATTGGGAATCCATTTGAGTCATTCAGTTGTCATTGAGTTCATCTGGATGGGCATCTCTGACTATAATAAATACTGATAAAGGTGATCCTTTGAGAGCAACAAACACAATTCAGAGAATAAAGCAGCAGACTCGGTTTTATTGAGTCTGTTCATGAGAAGTAATAACTTAATATACTGTACACGGAACGAAATAATGGAAGTAAACGCTATTTCATCTCTTTACCTCCTAGGTCCGAGCAATGTGGGGAAAAGCAGTTTTGTGTTCCAACTACTGAAACATGCTGATAGAGTTTTCACAAAGCCAGTGACAGCTATCTATTTCTGCTACAGCGTTGGCCAGCCTCTCTATACGGAAATAAAACAAACTTTACCTAAAATTACTTTCTTTGAAGGTCTTCCATCCAAAACCGACCTAGAAACATGGAACATGAAAGAACCGGAACACAAAGTCAATATCATTGATGATATGATGATAGAAAGCAGTAAAAGTAAAGACGTATTAAACAAATACTGCACATATGCCCATCATTTCCATTTTTTTTTGTCTACTCATTTGTCAGAACGCCTTTTGCCCCGGGCGTGAATTTCGCACGATCAGTCTGAACACGCATATACTTTTTTCTTTTCAAAAATCTTCGGGATGAATTAAAAATACAAACTTTAAGGCGTCAGATATTTCCTGGTCAGTTAAAATATTTTATGGATGCATATAGGAAAGCAACTGTAGAAAAGTACAAATATCTATTAATAGATCTCTCCCCACATTCAGATCCTAGATATAAACTCCGAACTAATATATTACCCGGTCAGTTAATGACAGTTTACCTACCTGAACAGAGACATGCATCACTTGATTAAAAAAGAAGGGGACTTTCTACGCCTCCTTGTTTTAATAGGGTTTTAATAAACACGATAGAGACTTCGCAATTAAGGCCAATTGTGCAGACTGTGTATATATAATGTACTTGAGGGTAATCGTAACTTACCAAAGACAGATGGAAAAGGAATTGTTGAAACGAAAAGTGGTTATTAGACGATTTGTAAGCAAAGGTTTGTCAATAAAAGAAAGAAAAAACTGCTGTTGAAGTATTTCAAACATATTCTGACTTTTATGAACGTTATCAAAAGCGAGTTGTCTGAGAATGGCGCGTGAACTGGACTCATACCCAAATGTAAATATGAATATCTACTTAAACGCGAAGAATCTAAACAATATAACCAAGCTGGTGGTCAGCGAGAAAACGGAAATGAAAACGGAAATGAAAAAATTGAAAACGATGAAAACCATAATAAAAGCCAATCGCGATGAATATTAAAGCAGAAGACCAAATCGCATTGCCAGATGAAAATGAAGTTCTAAAAAGTACAACTGAAAAAGATGAGATTACGAAAAGCAGTCATCAAGAAGAAAAGCCAGAAGAAAAGCCAAAGCTTGGATGTAGGGCTGACCTAATTTTAACAAATCTAAAAAGCATTTATCTAAGGATCATCCATTTGAAGTTTGGTCAAAATTAGCCAAGCGGTTTCTGACGAGAAGTCGTTTGAAGAATTCCCTATACATGTCTATGTAAAACATGTGACCCTTGGGGCGGGGCCAAATGTGACCCTAAGGTCACCATTTGAACAAACTTGGTAAAGGACCATAAGCTTATAGTAAATGCAAAATATCAAACCTCTGGCTGTTGTAGTTTCTGAGAAGAAGATTTTTTAAAAAAAAATCCTATATAAGTCTATGTAAAACTGTGACCCCCGGGGCGGGGACAAATTTGACCCCAGGGTCACCATTTGAATAAACTTAGTAGAGGACCATAAGCTGATGCTACATGTAATACATGAGAGCTCTGTGCCTTGTGGTTTCAGAGAAGAAGATTTTTTAAAGTTGTTTCCTACATGTCTATATGAAAAACATGCAAAACCTCAATATACAAATTTTGGACCCCCGGGGCACGGCCATTTTTGACCCCGGGGACTTTATTT
This sequence comes from Cyrtodaria siliqua, assembly GCA_037043455.1. Taxonomy (NCBI): domain Eukaryota; kingdom Metazoa; phylum Mollusca; class Bivalvia; order Adapedonta; family Hiatellidae; genus Cyrtodaria; species Cyrtodaria siliqua. The sequence continues at coordinate 34,186 of JAWPHD010009669.1, read as the reverse complement.
GAATAATCTTGATAATCTAGGCGTTGGCGATCATTTTAAAATAAAAACTGTTGAAATCTGTCCAGCGGTTCTGGAGAAGAAGATGTTTTAAGGTTTCGACCATATATGGTAATGGCAGCCATCTTGGATGTAGCGCTGACCTTATTTTAACAAATCTAAAAAGCATTCATCTAAGGATCATCCATGTGAAGTTTGGTCAAAATTAGCCAAGCGATTTCTGAGGAGAAGTCGTTTGAAGAAAAGTTAACGGACGACGGACGGACGATGGAAGACGGACAACACACCATCCCATAAGCTCTGCTGGCCGTTGGCCAGTAGAGCTAAAAAAAAGAGTATGATAATGAAACTTTGGAAACGGCCGAGCACGACACATACGAAATATTGCAGTCTCGGTTTGATTGAGACTGTTCATGAGCGGTAGTGAAATATGCTAGCTACCGCTCACGCCCTCTAGCCCCGGGTTGAGCAGAACTCAATATTCATAAAATCAGTAATACAAAATTTTAACCATCCCAAAGATGGCATGCATATGGCGGTGGACATGGAGTGTACTGCTTCCCCATGTCGTACGGCGTATGGTCCCAGTATCTAATAAAATTAAATGCCTTGAAGAGCGAAATAAACATAACGGAATTTAAGCCTGCGTATCAAAAAGCGGACAACATATCCTATGAGTGGTTAAACAATACCCAGAGCCTTTTATCGTCCGGAGTAGTGGAACCACCGAATCAAAAATTAAGTAAGAAAACAAAAGAAATTGAAAATGTACCACCGATAACTAAATATAAGTATCGGGCTCAACATCATAAATAGTATTAGATTATATTGGGACAGCAATCTCACAGGGATCGAGATGATATTTCCCATCAGACATGAGGTCTGTAGCTCTAAAGCATGTGCCTTATCCACTGAGCTACCGAGGCCGCTGATGATTTGTTTGTTTGTTTGTTTGTATGGTGTTTTACGTCATTTTCAACACATGTAAGGTTATATATGACGGTATGTTTTTTGTGGTGGAGACAGACCACCCACTTTTCCGGAGTAGAACCAGTACAGTACACCTCGCGTGATCTGTAAGAATCGACACTTCCTCACCTACAAGTTGAGCTCCCAGTGGGATTGGAACCCGCAGCGGTGAGAGGCGAAGGTTTACAACGCAACGTCGTTAACCATTATTGCAGTTTGAAGCATACCAGGATGAAACCTAACATATGATGCCGACCAATTTTCAAGACGTTTACACATCCATAAACTCTTCTAACTACATTCTTTTCTTTCGCGACTGTAATTATACTTATTATCATTTTAACTGGGATTCTCTTTAAATGAAATGTTGAAAAAAATCGCTAGGTTTCATTGGGCTCTTCGGAGAGCTGAGATCAATGCCAAGAATGGAAGGTTATAACAATTATGTAAATATATATCCAATTTTAAGACATCATACAGCAGCTTTTTTCAGGTTTAATCTTCATTGTTGTGATGCTTATTTTTTCATATTGACTGCTGTTCACATTTTGGCAAAATACCAAAAAATATTATAAAATCCAAAGAAAAAAAGAGACAAGAAATGTGAAATATACAAATGCGAATTCTTATTATGAAGGACTAGTGCTATCCTAGGTTATGCACCAGGTTAATTTACACATTTTACGAATTTCCATTCAGATTGTATTAACCAATTCAAACTTAAGACCTGAAAAACACAGTGCTAACACCATATTATGCGTGATCTGAATTTTTTATCATGAATTGGAACATTTAAAAAATGTTTGATGCGTCTAGAAAAGACTGGTATACCACTTATAAAATAAATACATTTGATGTAATCATTTATCACAAAGTTGTAGTGTTAAATAAACTCTTTTCATATTTTTGTTATGTTAAATATATGATATCTGCGATATCTGGAATGTTTTCACTAGATGATATATGTATAATATCTATATCTTGCAATAAACTAACCGTCAAGTCAAAGGTATACCCCAATGTCTGTGGATTGAAGAACAACTATATACTTGCAGACCATATAAGCATAATGTAACAATATATCAAGTACCATGGACGTCAGTATGGACTTCATGAATCATATCTTTCTTTGTTTAGTGTTTTATTAATTGATTTACTGATAAAATATTAAGTTCCTATATGCATGCAGCTGACATATCACTCTCGACTGACAAAACAGTAAACAATCACTCCTAGAATATACTAGTATTATAATTCCAATATCTCTTCCTCTTTTCCCTTCAAATCAACTGTAATATTAAAGTACATATTTGGAAAACGCAACAAATGCTTCGAAACTATCAGTTAATATATGAAACGAACTGTTTGGGACCGAACGAACAGTTTGGGGCCGAAACGTCTTACACATATTTTGGGATTTATTATGTTAAAAAGTATAATTTGTCTGTCATAACATTAAATATAAAGAAACTGATCAAAATCACTCACAAATCTGCAATATTGCCATTAATACAACATTATAAAGAAAAGCACAATACAACATTATAAAGAAGAGCACTATTTTGCGAAGAGCTACAATCGAAACCGAACCAAATTCATCATTTTGCTTCCAAAAACCATTGAGCGGCAACCAATACTTTCCGAGCCAATCTCCACACAGAGTTATCGTTCCTTGCACTCACGTATAGGTATGAAAGCACTAATTATTTTCCCCATAGACACCAATGTTAAAGTGTCACATATTAATGATTTGCTGCAAATTCAGCTCAAGTACGGATAATGCAGCAGTGTAATGTTCATATAAAAAACTATTTTTACACTTGAAAAATCACCAGAAAACGCGGGGTCACAAGACATGAAAGAAAGTTCTTGTTTGTTTACTAAACAGGTCAAGGGTACAGCTGTTTTTATTGATCGACTGTTTTCAATGCTCACAAAGTGTAAGCATAGAGTCGAAATTTCGAAAATTTCGAAAATGTTCATCAGTGATCCAGTAAAATCTATTAATACGCTTCTTATACATATAACCACAAAATCGAATTGAAATGGGCAGTTTTCCCCTACTTATAATGCCTGTTTCCATCGAAAAAGGAGGGATTACTTTTTACTACATTCGATTACACCTCGGAGGTTTACATGTTATTGGTGGTGGTAAACCTTTATCGAATGAGGAACGAGTGTACTCTGGGTAGAGATTGTTTCCGAGCCACTATTACCGAGCGGTATGACTGAAATGCGAAAAGGGCCCTTTTCGCGAAAAGGGCATTCAAGGTACGAAAAGGGCCTGTTTTATGCAAAATGCATCTATATTGTTTGGTTTTGGTGATTTAAATGTGAAGAATGTGTAATTATAATAAGAACAAAATAAGAATATACTAAATAAAATCTTTTAGAAATTCTTAATTCTTCAAAAATTCGTATGGATAGCGACACTTATCAGCTACGAAAAGGGCTGGTCTGCGAAAAGGGCCCGTTTTATGCAAAGTGCATCAATATTGGTTTGTTTTGGCGATTTAAATGTGAAGAATGTGTAATTATACTAAGAATATAATAAGAATATACTAAATAAAAGATGAAAGAAAGACTTAATTCCTCAAAAATACGTCTGTGTAGCGACAATTACAGCTACGAAAAGGGCCAGTCTGCGAAAAGGGCCCGTTTTATACAAAGTGCATCCATATTGTTTGGTTTTCGTGATTTAAATGTGAAGAATGTGTAAGTATACTAAGAATATAATAAGAATAAACTAAATAAAATATTTAAGAAAGTCTTAATTCCTCAAAAATTCGTATGTGTAGCTACAATTACAGCTACGAAAAGGGCCAGTCTGCGAAAAGAGCCCGTTTTATACAAAGTGCATCCATATTGTTTGGTTTTCGTGATTTAAATGTGAAGAATGTGTAAGTATACTAAGAATATAATAAGAATAAACTAAATAAAATATTTAAGAAAGTCTTAATTCCTCAAAAATTCGTATGTGTAGCGACAATTACAGCTACGAAAAGGGCCTGTCTGCGGAAAGGGCTAGGACCAACGTGTTTAATGCACATTATCAGAATGATCACATTTCACAATGGCGTTAGTTTTGTATTTCTGCATTAAGAATTTATTTATTTAATTATTATAAATATGTTTATGTTGGAAATGGTTCTACAAAAAGGAATATACCCTCATACGAAAAGGACATACACATTGTCTAATAAAATGATCTGTGATTTCAGTCTTTACATTATGCATCAAGTATTTATTTAACTTCTTTCTTTCTTTTTTTAATATTAGCCTAAAATTATTCATCGTAAAGGACTGTAAATTATACGAAAATGATATTCACATCTACGAAAAGGGACGCTGATCTACGACTTTACTACAAAAACTTTTCAGTATAATGTCAATGTTGTTCACACCTTTGTTTGATCCTTGATTAGATTATAGCACATTCACTAATCGATGGTGCAATATAATAAAAAATATATAAATGTTGCTTTGTGACTAGTATGTGAATCGCCCAATATATTCACTAATTACTTTAATCCGCACATTTGCGAAGCCGTGTGTCGATACGATTAATGACACGCGTGGCATCTACAGGTATTCCTTTGCTTTGCACAGAAGCGAGGTGTTAATAGGATTAACGACACGTGTTGATTGTGATTTTACTCAGAAGAAACTAAGTTGATAAATTGTTAGCAATAATGTAGAAATAAATGACTGACAATTAGTTTAGGTTGACACTATTGAATGTAATGTTTTCTGTTATGTGGAGATTGAAATGGATTTTATAGTCGCACCAACAGCTAAGGTCATATGGCGACTTTCCAGCTTCCATTGGTGGAGGAAGACCCCAGGTGCCCCTCCGGGCAATTTTCGTGCACGGGCGGGCACCTGGGTAGAACCACCGACGTTCCGCAAGCCAGCTGGATAGCTTCCTCACATAAAGATTCCTAGGCCCCTGAGGGATCGAACCTACAGCGATGAGGGGGCAAGTGATTTCAAGTCAGAGACGTTAACCACTCGGCCACGGACGCCCCGTTATTTGGAGTGGTTTACGAATGAAACTATGCTTTACGGATTAAATAAATGAATTTAACGCCTTCATTTATAACGAAATTGTTTATTTTTTATGTTAATACGAGAATAACGCACAGAAGCCCTTCGTAGATACATGTACGAGTATTGTGATTTAAAAGAAATTAATAATAGCGTTGCATCAAAAGAAATAAGTTGATAAATTGTCAGCAAAAAAATAATTGATGCAGATTAGTTTAGGTACACAATTTAATAAATTTAATGTTTTATGTTATGTGGAGACACTAGTCGCAATTACAGGTATGTCTTTGCTTCGCACAAAAGCCAGGTGTTATTAGGATTAACGACACATGCGAAGACTCAGTAATAGCAGTACATCGGCTTTACCAGAATCTCAAAACAACTTCTGCGGTATCAGAACAGTTCCGGAAACGCGTGACCTGGATTGAAAAAACAGCAAACCTTATGCCGGAAGTACCGACTGACATAGCCATCGTAGAATACGTTGGCACATATCCAGGAAGATATTTTCATGGGTTAGTACAAGACACAACTAATAATCCCAAACACATTAGAACAAAACCAGCTGTAATTAATAAACTTAAAGTAGAATTAAAACATAGATCTGTCAAAGAGGTTGAGCGAGAAATGAACCAGGTTTCGTCCGATGATTTTGAGAAACAACGCAATGAAAAACAACTAAGGAATATCAAACACGAATTCACAAAATCAAAACAAACACAAAAAACAACAAGTAATATCGCCGACCAATTTATATGTGTCGAAGAAATGACAAAAACCCACGCGTTTGTTCAAAGTGTTAAACATATCAGTGGCATGCAACATCCAGTCATCACACTCTTCACAGAACAACAAATCACTGATGTTAAAAGATTCTGCTGTCGAGAAAACGGCGGTGTCCTGGGAATGGACAAGACATACAATCTAGGCGAATTTCACGTGACGCCAACTGTTTACAAAGACACGTCAGTTATAAAGCGATCCACGAATGATATGTTTCGGCCCAACCTTTGTGCATCAGAGTTCAACAACAAAAACATATCAATCATTCCTTCATGACATTGCTGACAATTTAACCGATAACCAAATATCAAACTTGACAGTTGGTAGTGACGAAGAACTGGCATTTAAAAACGCAATTAAACGCTGCTTTCATGGTTGTACACAGGTATTATGTACCCGACACATTAAAGAAAACACAAATAGACACATGGAAAATGTGGTTGGTTATCCAAAGACTGAAAGGGACAAAATTCTCACCGCCATCTACGGAAAAGACGGACTTATTCAAAACACAGATATAGACACTTTTAACTACCGACTGTCAAATATACAACAATTAATTACAGAGAAAGACAACACCGTTGGGGGAAAAAAATGCATGCAATATGTTCAAAACAAGCTATTACCACTCCTAAAAGAGCATGTAATTGAACCGGTAAAACAGGGGAAAATTCCACCCAATTGGACAAATAATAACTGCGAGAGTGCAAACCATATTCTGAAAACGGCCACCCAATGGAAAATGCAAGACCTTCCCAAATTGTTTAATACACTTTACAGCATCGTCACTAGTAAACAGGAGGAGCACTGTCGGGCAATTAGGGAAACGGGCAATTATCGGCTAGCTGACACCCATCACCAAACTGACATAAGTTACTGGTCTACAATGACAGAAGAAAGCAGACAAAAACGACTAAAGCGATTTCTTACGTACTGCGGTAAAACTAATACCAACACAGTAGTATCGACAGACGGAATGATACTTATTGCTTGAGTTTCTTTGTAAAGCACACATTTTTTTTATTACTTTTATTGATGAAAAACAAAGTTACATGAAACAAATCACTATATTACATAAACATATTTAGAATAAATAAAACGGACCCTTTTCGTAGCTGATAATTGTCGCTATACATACGTATTTTTGAGGAATTAAGACTTTCTAAAATATTTTATTTAGTATATTCTTATTTTATTCTTAGTATAATTACACATTCTTCACATTTAAATCACCATAACCAAACAATATTGATGCACTGATGTTCTGATTGTACACTCACCTGCTATCGAATTTTGTTCCATTTTCCAAGTATCCTGAATAGTGGATCGTTACCAAATCATGTTTTTGTGTTTTTCTTTTACAGTCTCCATCAACTTTAACAATATATTCTATTTTAAGTTTCCTTTCGCCCTCTTCCTGACAATAAACACAAGTTGCTATAGCCATTGATAGCAAACACACATACATTACGTTAGCCATTTTTGAGGGTAGGTATAAAACGCGGACTAACATAATAACTCAATCATTCAAAGTCCAGACTCTGTTGTGCCCATCGTGTCAGGTATACCTTGACGTGTTCGTTGGCGGACGGACTATAAACCTTAGAATTACACACACACACTAACTCAATCATTCAACATAAACATAATTATACAAGTTTTTACATCAATAGTTACCAATTACCTATTTGTACTTTCAGCGACAAAAATATAATATTATGGCAGGGAATAAGTATACGGGGAGGAGAAACGGGTTCATAAACGCTCTAGTTTATCGATTTATGTTGTCGCGCTAGAACGCCGCCAGTTACTATTTTATCGATACAGGTAAATCGATCCTAAGCGCGTTGCATATGAAAAGTTAAAATTTCAGCCAACATCTCAAATTAGGCAGTTTTTACAGCCTGTTTTTTACGGCTTTCTGTTATAATCAACATGACGAAATTACCTTCTTGACAAAGATAAATATGTCTACTATTCACCTTTTGTTATTATTAATGTCTAATATAACCCATACTTCGTATCTTGTTTGCAATAGCTCAACACCATTTTTAATTTGAAAAATTAAAAATTTCAGTTGATATCTCAAAAGGCACATTTTCATCACCTCTTTTTAGGCTTTGTCTTATAATCACCACCTTGAAATTACCTTCTTGACGAAGATAAATATCTCTACTATTCACTTTTTGTTATTATAAATGCCTAAATAATCCGTAGTCTCGTATCTCGTTTGCAATAGCTATACACTGTCACCATTTTTTATTTGGCGCAGAGTGGCGCCATCTTTGTTACACGGAACCGTCTGGTAAAATGTGCTTTTATACATGCAAACAAATACACGCTCTGTATCAGAGGACACAATGTGCATAACTAATACTTATGTTTACATTTCGCACCTTTATTAAGTTTGTAAGTGTAATAATTTATAAGAATTTGCTGTTTTTCACACACTCGCGAAACAACCGGAAGTAGTCATTTTCACGCAGTAGTGAAACACACGCGCGACAACATAAAATGACAAAACGATCCGTTTCTCCTCCCCGTATACTTACCCCCTGATTATGGTTAACCCCTGTTATGACATAATTTGTTATTTCAACACAATCGTATTATAGCTAGGTTTTTACACTTTTCAAAACAATATCTATAAACACACTTAACTTCTTAAGTTTTTGTTCATTATTTGTATTCATCAATCCTACATAAACGCTGCTCTCGTTCTAATCACTTAAACCGCCCCTCTTCAATGGCTAACTTATGAGAAGAGCATCTAAATCTGGATAATGTTATTCTGTGTTTCTCAATTTGGATGCATTGCAAATATTTGCCAATGGTATAATTGCTTTTAATTGAATTATATGTTTTAATTTTGAAGAACTTCGTAAATTTGCATATCATTTTTGCATATGTTGATCGTATAACATAATGAAATATTAAATAAATATATAAACTCCAACAATTAATGAGGGTACCGACCCCCTTTTCGTACGCCGGATTCCGACCCATATTAGCCAGTATTCCGTACGCCGGGTTGTGGTACGCCGTACGCCGACATCGCAGTTTTTCATACGCGTACGCCGTATTTTTCTCAAAAAATATTTTTTTCCATCCAAAAAAATTAAAAAAATGCTAATTTATGTCTCAGATTGCTGGAAATGCCATTTCAGAGCACCTAGGTTTCAAAAATGTCCGGGGGGCATGCCCCCGGACCCCACTAGAGAGCTCGGGCCCTGCGGGCCCTCGTGCTCGGCCGCTGCTCGGCCTCGCATGGTTCAAATAGTATTCTAGATGCCAACCCTCTGTTAGGGAGTATTCCAGATGCCATGCCCAAACAAAAGCCAATACTCCAGATGCCAGGGGGGTGGGGGTTGGTACCCTCATTAATTGGTAACACATAATCATCACTATCACCGCAGTTTGTACTATACTAAAACCATGTTTATCAAAACTTGCATTTTATTGCAATCCGGCAATGTCGCAACATTAATTACGTTTTGACATATTTCAATTGTAATCACCATTTACAATAAGAATTATACACTTTCGTATTATTGCCAGAGGCGTTAGATAATCTACTCAACTATCATAAAAAAACAGGAGACTTTACAATTCAATAAGTGGCATGCATGCTTCTTAAATAAACAAGGCTACGGTCTTGCCAGTGGCGTTTAAGATTATCAATTAATCGTGTTATTAATATAAACACATATAGGTGTCAATCATTGTCAGTTTGAAACATCAATATATGATATGATTCGGTAGAGAGGCTTATACAGTAATTTGCATTTTTTTCTTCTTTTTTTTTTTCAGACACAATTAATTTTCATGTTCTACGTATATTTGTTATTCAGAAATTTCATTAAAACAACGATATAAAATCGAGTTATCCAATGTCAACAGCGTTGACATAAAGTACAGCTATTCGAAAACATCATGTCAAAAGAAAATAATATTGCTAATATACTAGTATTAACTATATTATTAATAGTTGGTGACAACTACTTATCATAGTATCAAATGAAGGTACTGTCCGAAATATCACAGAAATCATTAAAAAAAAAATCATGAAACCTACGTCATTTCAATCGTTGTATAAGAAATGTGTATTTGTTGACAACTAGTTACATCAAATGACAGTTAAAAGTACTTATCGAAATATCCGTCATCACTGATTTTTCATATCTGTTATCCGGGGAAACTTACAAAAGGCCCTTTTGAAAACAGGAGTTGAACATTATCTCATAATTAGCTTTAATTAAAACAGAGATTAAAGTGTTTATTTCGTCACTTATTACATTCTAACAATCATTGTTACTAAATCATAGCGCGAAAAAGCTTCACTTTTGTAAATTATTTTGCTTTAAACATCAATTGAACCTAATTTGACGAATTATTTTCATGCAAATCTATATGACCATTACCATACACCACAAGACTTCTTTTGTTTCATGAACGTCTAAATCTAATATTTGCACACTAAAATCTTTGTATTATTTGTCCCATTTATTGGGTAGGTATAAAATGCGGACTGATACGCGCGGACTAGCGGACTGCGGACTAGCGGACTGCGGACCAGTATGGTATAAAATGCGGACTGGTATTTTGCGGACCATGTAAATAGATGGGACAAATAATACAAATATTCTAATTCTGGTCAGCAAATATTAAAGTTAGACGTTCTTAAAACAAAATAAGTATGTGATGTATGGTAATGGTCATTTGAAAATAGATTAGCAGGAAAATAATTCGTCAACTGACAGTTGTAATTAGGTTCAATGGATGTTTAAAGCAAAATAGATATACATAAATTTATTTATTTTTAAAAAAAGTTAATGCCGTGAACAAATATATTCATGTTTTAAATTATGTAAACTATAATAGTCTTGTAATTTTCTAATTACGTCCGAATACAATTAGAAATTGTGTTGTATTAAACCATGTTAATTGATTGCTATATTACAAAGTTTATATTTCAATTTGATTTGAATCTTATATCTTTAATTGACATACTGCAATCTTGTAAAGATACTAAGATATAAGATCGTCTGTGAATTATTATCTTTCTTTGATGAACATATAAAACATTTCTTTTTAGTTTAAGAAAAAAATACAAAACACAAAACTTAATATAGTATCCATACAGTACCCACCAATAGTGTATATACTTAAATCTGCATTACATTTTATAAATGTGTATGGTATTGAATGACGGAGAAAAGAACATCAAAACGTATGTTTTTTGTTTTTGTTTTTCATAGAATACATTGATATGTATAAATAAACTCAATATCTCTCCCCTCTCCCCCCCTCCGCCCCACTCCCACCCCCCGGGGGGGCACTAATTACTTTCCCCATAGACACCAATGTTAAAGTTTCACATATTAATGATTTGCTGCAAATTCAACTCAAGTATGGATAATGCGGCAGTGTAATGTTCATATAGAAAACTATTTTTTTCCACTTGAAAAATCACCAGAAAACGTGGGGTCACAACTTGAGACATGTACGAAAGTTCTTGTTTGTTTACTAAACAGGGCAAGGGTACAGCTTTTTTATTGATCGACTGTTTTCATTGCTCACAAAGTGCAAGCATAGAGTCGAAATATCGAAAATGTTCATCAGTGATCCAGTAAAACCTAGTAATACGCTTCTTATACATATAATCACAAAATCGAATAGAAATGGGTAGTTTTCCCCTACTTATAATGCCCATTTCCATCGCAAAAGGAGGGATTACTTTTGAGAAATCGTGATCCTTTTGACATTAAATTGGTTGTCTTTAACGAATTGATTTTATCAAAAGCTTTTCCCCATGATTACATTTCAATATGGTCATGATGAATACACCTACTGAGAACCTTGTGTTATATGTGATATTTCATAAAAAAGAAAAAACTATGAATGGATGCTTCTACCTATTAAAAAAAAGTCACGCGTTGATTTTGATTGATAGTATCACACACCTGTATGTAAAATGAAAATCATATTTGTGTCACCATGATGTTGAACTTTTTTGAAAGTATTAATTGAATTTTAATTAGATAAACTGACAGGTGCTTTATCATCAATTCTAATACATCCGCACTATATAGTCTAGTTTGAAATATCTCGTTATATTCAACGAATCACACCCGTAATTTCTACATGATAATCCTGTTTTTCACATTCTACATTCATATGTTGTATATGCAGTGTGTTTGTAAGACACGTTAACATTGAATAAATACATATTATCATTAATTAGTGTTGGTTGTGTTTTTGTTTAATCTAAATTAATAACAAGTCAATTTGGATTACACATATTTTATTAGAAGTTTACAACTTTGATTATAGACATCATCATTCTTTATGCAATAGGGATAAATGCGTAAATATTCTCCGGGACGGGTGAGTGCCTGTGAAAAGATGCAGCGGGGCATAACCCTATGATTAGACAGAAACGAATTGCTGTTAGGCGGGGATGGGCTATTCCTTTACTTTACTTTACTTTATTTCAAACTGCTTAATTTCACAAATCAGTGAACAGATAAAGCAAATTACAGCAATAACATACATGTATAAATACATAACACAATGACGGAACTAATAGGAAACGACTATTTACATATTATTAATGATAGTTGAGAAAAATAGTACATGAGTCAAAAAAATTACATTCACTTTCCAGATAATATCCGAAATCACCATCCATGCCCCCGCTTTAAGAAAATTATTTTTAAGCCCAGAATACACCCTTAGCGGGTGCGTAGTTAGAACAGATTCAAATATTCACCTGCTTGCACATCAGAATTTCACAAAAGGTATGGAAAGAAAGAAAGAAAGAAAGAAAGAAAGAAAGAAAGAAAGAAAGGGAAAGAAAGAAAGAAAGAAAGAAAGAGAAAGAAAGAAAAAAAGAAAGAAAGAAAGAAAGAAAGAAAAATTACATTCAAACAATCATTGTTACTAAATCATAGCGCGAAAAACTTCGCTTTTGTAAATTCTTTTGTTAAACATGTTGACGAATTATTTTCATGCAAATCTATTTTCAAATGACCATAACCATACACCACATACTTATTTCGTTTTATGAAATATTTGCTGGCCAAAATATGTGTATTAGTTGTCCCATCTATTTACATGGATACAAAATACCAGTCCGCATTTTATACCATACTGGTCCGCAGTCCGCTAGTCCGCAGTCCGCTAGTCCGCGCGTGTTAGTCCGCGTTTTATACCTACCCAATTTTGCATAGGAGAATGGGACACTTTGACAATTTGATTATAATTTCCACAACTATCACAGCTGCTCCGTATTTAACAGATAAGACAACGAGACTTCAACGTGACATATACTGTCGAAATGCGATTGGGTCACAGCGGTTGTCATCTGTCGGTAATTCCGGACTTTCGTAATGCGATCTGCCCGAGTTATCTCCCATGTCGATAGGTATTGCGCATTTCCGGTTAAACAAAAAACAATGGGGAAATACGACTGTTGCATGACAAATTGTCACAATTACTGTGGTAAACTTGGAAAATTCAACAAAACAGTGACATTACACAAACTTCCAAGTGATACGAGTACTAGACGAGCATGGCTGCGAGCAATAAGCAGGAAATACTGGAAGCCAACAACTTACACACGTGTGTGTTCTGATCACTTCAAAGACGGCGTTGGACCGAAAACGTATGCAGAAACAAAGTCCCAGCAGAGCATTTGGCACAGAAAGCAAGTTCTGTTTCTCTTCAGCCATCACCAAGATCACAAAGATTGAAGCGCAAACCTTCGGGTCAGCTCCATGGGGGATCTTCTATTGTCGAAGATGGCCCCCCTTCCGATAGGTATAAACGGCGAAAAGGAATGTTTAAGCGAAAAGAAGCGAAAAGGAATTCACGCGAGCGAAAAGGAATGTGTTTAGTATATTTTGGGATTAATTAAGTTGTTTAGGGACATACTTATTATTTGTATCAATAATTAAACATGATATTACTTACTTACTTAGGCCTTTACACCCTACCAGGGCATAGGCCGCCAACAACAGCTCTCCAACGTCTCCGGTCCTGGGCCATCCGCTCTACTTCTCCCCAGCTGTAACCTATTTCCTCTATGTCTGCCATGAGGTCGCGCCGCCCGGAATTCTTAGGCCTTCCTCTCTTCCTCTTGCCCTGTGGATTCCAAGTTAGGGCCTGTCTTGTAATGCTGGATGTCGGTTTCCGGAGCGTGTGACCAATCCAACCCCATCGCCTTTTCCTAATTTCCATTTCAATAGGTCCTTGCTTGGTTTGTTGCCATAGGTCCACATTACTGATGGTTTCTGGCCAGTGGATCCTGATTACTATATCAATATTCTTTATTAAATACAATTATGAAAATTAAGATGAAAGAGGTGTAGGTCCTAGTTTAGTTAGAAGCAAACTGGAAATACCGCGAGCGAAAAGGAACCTACTGTTTACTTATGTCTTAATTAAGCTTTTTAATCATATTCGTATTATATTATATTAGTATTATATGTTTGTTTAATTATTTAACCTATTTTATTAAACCCAATTATGAAAAAAGAGTTTAAATTGAGAAAGCAGTGTCGTTTACTCGGAAGCGAAAAGGAAATCCCGCAAGCGAAATGGGATGAATATCCGGGATGAATTCATCCAAGTTTATATTTATGTTTAAATTGAGCTCTTAAGTGTCCTAATTAGTGTACATGTTTAATCAGTAACCTAGAAATAAATATAGAAATATACTTTAAAAAACACAATTATTAAATTCAAGACCAACTTACGAAAAAAGACCCGGGAGCGAAAATGAATTCCCACACGTACCTTGTTTGGTTAGTAGCGATTAGGTAACACCTTACACATGATTACAGAACAAACAATAGGTAGTTACACTTAATCCCAAACATCCAATTAACATAATAACTTAATAATCCTGCAACCATTTTACATGTTTTAAAGGATATTATAAATTGAAAAGAAAGTAAATTACATTACAAGTACATTCATACTTGGGCGGTAAAACACAGAGATTAAAGAACATCAATGATACCAAATGTAATAGATAGATCTTTATTTCCAATTTCCAATAGGCTTAAAAGCCCATGAGGATACAAAATACAATTACAAAGCATGGCAACAGTGTAGCTATTACAAACAATACATGTCTAAATATGCAGTTTATCTTAACTGAGCTGATACAATGAGAAGGCGTTTATATAACACTTCCTTGCATAAATAAATTACAATTCATCACAATTTCCTTAACACATGTATTTTATCAAATGAGTCAAATAAAACAGCTTGTTATCCGTATGATAAACATATATAATATAATGTAAATATAAGTACAGATATACATGACTATTAATCCACCACGGATTTTTAATAGTTGCAATTTAATTGGTGATTAATTTGTTTGTTTACCACAGAAATTAAATAAACAATGACAAAGACTACCGTTGTTTAGTGAAGACAAGTTTTAACCCAGTAAATGAAAACACTTTACTGACAGTCAAACTACAAGACACGCAGTCCCAGTAAATGAAAACCAAAAAACGTTTCTAATTAGAATGGTCAATATGCTTGTTATCATGTTGATTAATACGTACATACGTTTAAACAAACATGACATATACGTTTACAACCATGACATATTACATACATTATATTTAGAAATAGCTAATTTCTGTATAGTGTTTCGTTTCGTAACCTAAATGCTTTTAAAACAAAGGTACACAGTTTGCGAATATATATCTTATTTTGTGAGTTTAGTAATTCCAGAAACTTGATCATATTTGGTCTCTTATAAAAATATTTAGGAATATATTGCTTCCTTAACATTATGTATGTTTGGCATTCCAATGGCGCGAAAATCAAACGGGAAGGACGATATTCACGATTTTCAGATCTATCGCCAGATTTTGAGCAAGACTCTATTGATTGTGCCAGACCATATTCCTACAAAGGCCGACGACTGAACCACACAGTGTCGTCGGATGTCACCAGGACCATCCTACGAACCCCGACCGCTGGGAAGAAACCAAATCAAATAAAAAGAAAGCGAGCAGAAAGGTCCCGCACACCAAATGCGAAACGCAAACTTGTGGAGTAATGTTTAGAACTGTTACTGTCGCTGATAAAGCATAAAGGATAGTGTAATGTGCCTGCATTTTTGTTAAATGATTATGTTTTCAGTATGAAATAAATATTAAAAAGATGAAATTATAATGATTTGTAATACTTAATAACTAGTTTGTCATTTACAATTCCTTTATATTTAGTAAACATTATATAATAACGGGACTCACAAAACAGCTTAATTATACTGCACAAATTCCTTTTCGCTTACGGAAATTCCTTTTCGCTCCACCTTAAGCTGCATTTTCTTGATTTCATAGTTAAATATATTGATAGATAAAAGAAGTTTTAAATGAATCTAACATTAAAATAATTACGTCGCTAAGCAACTTAACTAAGACATTACTATACCACATAAATAACACACAAATTCCTTTTCGCTCGCGGTATTTCCTTTTCGTTCCCGAATATACTACACCTGTTTCTTAATTTCATATTAAATGTCATAATTGGGTTTAATAAAGTATATTGATATAGTAATATCGGCCCCGTAATATCTTGTTTAATTAAACAAACATATGATACTAACTAATAAGCCTAATTAAGACATGCATATAATAGTAGTTTCCTTTTCGCTCGCGGAATTTCCTTTTTGTTCCCGAGTAAACTGTACCTCTTTCTTAATTGCATCTTAATTTTCATAATTGCGTTAAATACAGTATACTGATATATTTATATCATTATTATTTAATCAAAAATATAATAATTCTGCCACTAAACAGCTAAATTCAGACATACATTTACTAAACACATTCCTTTTCGCTCGCGGGAATTCCTTTTCGCTTCTTTTCGCTTAACCATTCCTTTTCGCTGTTTACCCCAACCCCAGTCCTTCTACTGCGACGGGTCCAACCAAAAGACAAGTGGAGACTAGTCTATGCATGGGTAAATGTTATTATCATACCTCATGTCAATCTGCACTGTTAAATTGCCATAGACTGCAATTTAATATTTTATGCTGTTGTAATGTCAAAATGTACATATACTCTGATACCGAGATGACGGGATTGGGCGGGTAACATTATAATAAATGCTGCCTGCTGTGATATCTGATTTTATCATTAAAAATACTCTGATACCGAAATGATGTGATTGGTTGTGTAACATTAAAATAAATGCTGCCCGCTGTGACATCGGATTTTATCGTTAGAAATACAATGATACCGAGTTGTTGTGATTGGTCCTGCTTAAAATACCCATGAGGGGAGTACAGCAGTATAAACAGATAGATAGATATAGGAATAAATCAAAGCCACAGTTTCCAACCCTCAGCCTCCGTTTAAAATGACTGAGGCCGGACAGTCCAAAAACACTTTTAGTGCAACACGATTGTATTTGGTGTAATTAGTGGTGTCGCCAGACTCCCCGGGCAAGTGGATTTTGGGTGAGGGCAAGTGACCTTCGCAAATCTGGTTGCCCGCCACTTGCCCGACGGACATTTCCATTCCAGAACAAATCAAGTGGCAAACTAGCCATATCAGAATTTCATTTTGATAACTGGCCGCTGTTTTTCGCCGCTAGCGATTGTTAATAAGATCAAACAACTTTCGGTACAATCCACAATCTCGTCCCAGGCTGCTTAATTTATGGCATTATTTCAATAAACAACTAATTAACACACACGCGCATTTCACACCGTTTGAAAACGAACACCATATCACAATTTATCCTGACACGACCATCAGATGTGACACGACCGTCAGACGTGTGTCCATCGGCCAATGAAATCGCATCAATTATGTCCGTGACCTTCCAACCATAAACATTGCTACTTTCAATAATCGTTTCCAAATAATCTCTGAACGTCATTTGGACCTTCCACCAATCAAATCAGAAAACTCTTTCTTAATTTGCAAATTTAATGTGTCAAAATAATAGTTGACAGACCCACGTGACGTTATGTTTTTGTTTAGATAATTTTGCCGAAGATTTTTTCGTAACGAAAATACATTTCTTTTACTCGAAGCACTCGTTTATCAGTGTGCTTTTATGAGGTATTTTGTGTATTTCATTGATATAGTCTGCAACTAAACGTATATGGAAGTGCATACTACACAAATAAGTTGCATAACTTAGCGATATGCGCATGTCATGGGTTTTCGCAATTTCAGAACAGTCACCTTTTTCTCAAGTTCTGAACTTTCGCTGTTACTGCTACTACTTCTTAAACAATTCCTAGGGAACCCAAGTAAGGGAATCCCTACTCATGCCTCTTACTTGCATCTAATTCCCTTTAGTTAAAATACAAAGCCGTAGGAACGTTACCATGGTTGCAGAAATTGGGGGCCAAGTGAATATTTTTAATAACGTTTTTGTCGTGTTTATTTGCTTGTCGCACTTTTAAAGGAATACAATAGCTTCTTTTTTTCTGTCAACTGGGTAATTGTACACACTGTGACATTAAAAGTTCCATACACTAGGCTAGCTGCCAAGCAGTTTTTTTGGATGGTCATCAAAAATGATGGGGTTGTGTGTGTGGTGATTGGTGGGGCGGGAGGGCGGAATAAAATGAGTTTGTATACTGTCTCATCATTTTATGATTTAAGTAACACAATTATGTAATAGACACAAAAGAAGAAAATGCAACCACGTTATTTTTTTATATGAATAAATACAATGTATTAACTAAACTAATTCATAAAATACATTCTCCCTTCCTTTTCTAAGTATAATGGTCCAAATTATGCGGTGGTCCGTCCCGCTTAACACAAATAATGGTACAGCGCCAATTTTTGGGGCAATTAAGTGTTCTTAAAAGTGGGGCAAGTGACATTATGTGCAGGGCAAGTGACTTTTGAAAATCCACTTGCCCTGGTATATTTCCAGAACCCTGCCTGCTCAATCACATCAGCTCGGTAAAACTATTTCTAATGATAAAATCAGACTTCGCAGCAGGCAGCATTATTTTAATGTTACATGACCAATCGCATCAACTCGGTATCATTGTATTTCTAACGATAAAATCCGATGTCACAGCGGGCAGCATTTATTTTAATGTTACACAACCAATCACATCATCTCGGTATCAGAGTATTTTTAATGATAAAATCAGATATCACAGCATGCAGCATTTATTTTAATGTTACCGCCCAATCCCGTCATCTCGGTACCAATATATTTCTAACAATAAAATCCGATGTCACAGTGGGTAGCATTTATTTTAATGTTACACGACCAATCACATCATCTCGGTATCATTGTATTTCTAACGATAACATTCCGATGTCACAGCATTAATTTTAACTGCCAAATCGCATCTGATCATATCGGTAATCAGTCAGAGCTCTTACCTTAAACAGTTACATTTTTCATAACCTGTGACTGTTATTTAAAGAAGACCTAAAACTCGTATTCATAACTTTCACATGACATCATCAAAATAATTTGACCAATCATTGATCAATAAAATAAAAGACCTCCACATTCTGGTAGGGGGTTAAACTCGGTGTTTATCGTTTGTGCTCAACTTATTTTAGCCCTTTATAAAACTAGTTTGTAGTGATAATTATATTAAAAGCTTTATTTTTTTATGTACATCTATGTATCTGCTTTTGGCGTTGTCTGATTTTAAAACACCAATATGGATTTATTTTATTTAAATCATGGTTTAATATTTTCATTTTTCAAATAGAGATTAAGGATGAAGTCCGAGTAAACCCTTTATTTTCACCTACTGCATATCTCAACCTACCGGAAGATGACTGGATGTGAAAGTTATGAATAGTAACCAGAATCAGTTACTACTACAAAATCACTCCATCTTCTGTATAGGAATTTTCCTACATATATGACAATTTTCTCCAGGTAGGGTGATTATTCAACTTTACAATCTTGCAATAAAATTCTATGAGCATCAATGAAAATGCAGTGCGCAAGACCTCTCAAGTTACCTACTGTTATGCAACAAAATTCATTAAAAATCATTTTGTAGACTCCAACATGATAATTATTGAACAACTGCTAATTGGATCTGGATGAAGATTTATTTATCCTTGATAATAAATATTCAGACATAAATAAACACAGTACATTTGGCAACTATTTCGATTTATTAGCAAATGATCTTGATAACTGATTTAGGTAACAAATGGTTACTAGGGAAAAGTAACTCCTACTCTAAACCAAAGAGAGATAATAATTTGGCGTTTTAATAACTTACAGAAGTTATAAATCTTGTAACTGTTTATGGTTAGAGCTCTGACTGGTAATAATGTATTTCTAATGAGAAAATCTGACATAGCAAGTTTATCATTGACAGGCATGATAGGTATTGGTTTTTCCCATGATAAACGCCCGATGCACACATGGATTTGTGAACACCTCTTATATGTATTAAGTGTTATAAATTTATATTGTTAAAATGTTGATGTAATGTGAAAAGCAATGTTTTAAAGATATGAACAATGTTTATGTTGACTATAAGGCCAAATAAAATAATATCTGTGTTTGCTGTAACCCAAGCGACTCCTTTAAAACACCACCAACTCCTCTTTTTCATTGGGATTAAAAAAAATAAAAAATTATTCAGACAAGTCTTCATTTCATCGACCGAAAGGAGAACAAATGCCGGTAATGGCGGTAATGGCGGCTTCCATCAATAACAATCGCATGCTTTGTTTTAATAGAATTTAGGTTAAGGTTGCCTATTGAATTAATGAAATTGGCCACTCAAGTATGTCAGTACACGTATCTAATTGTTCCTGTGCTTTAAAATTTTCATTTATGAACAATAAATAAAAATAAAAAATAAATTGAAAAGCCGACTTGACCTATCGATTCGTTTTTAGCTCTAATGGGATGGCGAGTTGTCCGTCGTCCGTCCGTCGTCTGTTAACTTTTGTCTCGTTAAGACGATAGGGCCTTCATTTCTCATCCGATCTTTACCAAACTTTAACAGGTTATTAATATCAATAAAGGCTCGAATAAGTTCGAAAACCAGCCAGATCGGACCAGTAACAGCGGAGTTATTGCCCTTGATTTAGTTTATGCTATATTGCTATATTTTGTCTCGTTAAGACGATAGGGCCTTCATTTTTCATCCGATCTTTACCAAACTTTAACAGGTTGTTAATATTAATGAAAGCTTGGACAAGTTCGAAAACCAACCAGATCGAACCAGTAACAGCGGAGTTATGGCCCTTGATTTAGTAAAAAATGCTATATTGGTATATTTTGTCTCGTTAAGACGATAGGGCATTTATTTTTCATCTGATCTTTATCAAACTTTACCAGATTGGTAATATCAATGAAAGCACGGAAAAGTTCGAAAACCAGCCAGATTGGACCAGTAACAGCAGAGTTATGGCCCTTGATTTAGTTAAAAGCGCTATATTTTGCCTCGTTAACATGATAGGGCCTTCATTTTTCATCCGATCATTACCAAACTTTACCAGATTGTTAATATCAATGAAAGCTCGGACAAGATTGAAAACCAGCCAGATCGGACCAGTAACAGCGGAGTTATGGCCCTTGATTTAGGTAAAAATGCTATATTTTGTCTCGTTAAGACGATAGGGCCTTCATTCTTTATCCGATCTTTCCCAAATTGTTAATGTCAATGAAAGCTCGGACAAGTTCGAAAACTGGCCAGATCGGACCAGTAACAGTAGAGTTATGGCCCTTGATTTAGTTAAAAACGCTATATTTTGCCTCGTTAAGACGATAGGGCCTTCATTTTTCATCCAATCTTTACCAAACTTTATCATATTGTTAATAGCAATGAAAGCTGCGACAAATTTGAAAAACAGCCAGATTGGACCATTTACACAGGAGTTGTGGCCCTTGATTTTCTGGAAAAAATGCTATATTTTGGCCTCAGTAAGACGAAAGGGCCTTCATTTGGACGGATTTCAGGGATGATCAGTACCAAGCCTAGTTGTACATATCATCACCATGTTCCGGTTGAATGATTTTGGTGGAGTTATGTCCCTTTAAAGGTTTTAATATACATACTTTGTCCAGACTAGTTCTCCTGAACCCCTGTCCAGATTTAAACGAAACTTTTTAGGGATGGTCAGTTCCAGGTCTAGTTGTGGAAATCATCACCGTGTTCCGGTTGAATGATTTTTGGCAGAATTATGGCCCTTTAAAGGTTTTAATACACAAACTTTGTCTGGACTAGTTCTCCTGAACCCCTTGCCAGATTTCAACGAAACTTTACGGGATGATCAGCACCCAGCCTAGTTGTGCATATCATCGTCGCGTTCCAGTTTACCGATTTTTCGCAGAGTTATGGCCCTTTAAAGGTTTTTGATCCAAAACATTTTCGGGCGAATTCCCTTGAACCCCTGGCTAGATTTCAGCTGAACTAGACAAGGATGATCAGTATCAAGCCTAGTTGTGCATATCGTCGCCATATTCCGGTTAACTTATTTTTAGCAGAGTTATGGCCCTTTAAAGGTTTTAACAGACAAACTTTGTCCAGATTAGTCTCTTCTGAACTCCTTGCCGGATTTCAGCGAATCTTGGTGGGGATGATCAGTACCAAGCCTAGTTGCAACTGTCATTGCCGTGTTCTGGTTGAATGAATTTTGGCAGAGTTATGACTCCTTAAAGGTTTAAATACACTAACTTCATACAGACTAGTTCTCCTGAACGTCAGGCTGGATTTCAACAAAACTTGGCAGGGATGATCAGTTAGTACCAAGCCTAGTTGCGTATGTCATCGCCATGTTCCGGTTGAATGATATTATACATAAACTTTATGTTTAGCAAGTAGAGCATCCACAGGCCCTCTTGGGCCTCTTGTTTAACAATGTTACAGTAAACACAGGTATTATTTTATTTGGCCTAACCTGTTGTCAAAACTGGTTTTAAAACAATAAATAAAACATCCTCCGTTTTATAAGAACGAATTTAACCTTTTTTTCTATATATTTCTTTTTAAATAAAACAAAAAAAATTAACATTTTTCGCTATAATAAAATAAATATTGCATCCCAATGACAGTGTGTATTGTCAGTCTTTAGAAACATAATGTCAACATGGGCTTTGCCTCGGTTGACATTATATTCTCAGGTTGACAGTATTCATTGATGTTGTGACCTCCCTGAGTTTGTCCTGGTAGGGTAGGACCCAGAACATTAAAGGGACACGCGGTAGTCTTGAAGTGTTTACCAAGCATTAAAATCAACATCCCACTGTATTACTCCTACTGTCCTACATGTATATCCTTTCACCTTCAAACTGGCTTGAATATAATCGAAAATTTGAGTTTTCCATTTTTGATTGTTATTCTACATGTACCTTACATGTATATGTAATATATTATTATTTATAATATTATCAGCAGTTAGTTAAGTCACTTACATGTAGTGATATGTAATATTAACAAGAGGTCAATGACCTTGAAGCTCTACTGATTGATTTTGATTTCAGGAAGTAGTCGCTACAGACTTGTTTTTTGAAAATCTATTTTTAACCGTGGCGGCCATCTTGAATTTTTGGCCGACCTGAAATTTTGCTAAGATCAATAAGACATTAAAAGCAACATTCCTGTGAAGTTTCATGAAAATCCGTCAAGTAGTTTCAGAGAAGTAGTCGCTACAAGTTTTCATTATATAACTCTATGTAACCAAAGATGGCCACTGGCAGCCATGTTTAACGTCGAATCAAAATAATTTTCCACAAGGATCTACATCATGTCATGCTGATCATTTTAGAAAAAGTCCCATATCAATATCACTTATAGTTTTCAAGAAGTAGTCTCTACAAACTTATTTTTTAAAAATCTATTCTTAGCTGTGACGGCCATCTTGAATTTCCGGCCGACCTGAAATTTTTCTAGGATCAATTAGACATCAAGAGCAACATTCCTGTGAAGTTTCATGACAATCCGCCAAGTAGTTTCAGAGAAGTAGTCGCTACAAGTTTTTACTATATAACTCTATGTAACCAAAGATGGCCACTGGCAGCCATGTTTAACGTCAAATCAAAATAATTTTCCATAAGGATCTACATCATGTCATGCTGATTATTTTAGAAAAAGTCCCATATCAATATCACTTATAGTTTTCAAGAAGTAGTCGCTACAAACTTGTATCTTAAAACTCTATTTTTAGCTTTGGCGGCCATCTTGGATTTTACATCAACATGAATTTTTGCTAGGATCAACTAGCCTTTATAGGCAACATTTCTGTCAAGTTTCATGAATATCCATCCAGTAGTTTCAGAGGAGAATTCGCTACAAATAAAAGTTTACGGACAGACGGACGACGGACGCCGCACCAAGGCATAAGCTCTGCTGATCTCTGATCAGTAGAGCTAATGATGTCAAAAATGCAGGTTATGCACAAACTCATTGGACGCCACTAAAATCAACATTGTCGTGTGTCCCTTTAAAAACATTCATAAAACCCAGCAGTCTTAACTTATTGTTTGAGTAGCCAGGTCGACAGATCAAGAAGGTCTGACATACTGAGGTGAACAATTGCTTTAAATTTGTTAAAATTAAACCCAAAATTCATTGGTCATAAATTGTGTAACTCCTGTCAATTTTAGGTACGCTAAACATTTGGACGATGATCAGTTCCACAAAGAAGACAGTACATCTTCCATACATTCTTGTACAGTGGGTCAGCTGTGTGCAGAATACAACAGAGACTTGTGATGTCGGGATCTATATCTGTAAACCTGAAATCGTTATTGAAGATATCCAAAACTTTCAGGAAAATATCCAGTTTTAGACTGGCTTGCCAGACTATAAGACATTTAATGCATTATTTCAAACGTTAATGGAAAGTGGTGCAAATAAATTTTGTACAAGCTCATTATGTGAGACCAAGAATGATAAAGATGCAGGGCGTAAACGAAAACTTAGACCAGTTGATGAATTTCTTCTAGTTATGATGCGATTACGATTAGGTTTGCTTTTTAAAGACCTTCAGTTTCGATTTAAAGTTTCAAGCAGTACTGTTTCAAAGATTTTTAACACATGGATACAATTCATGTACAGATATTTGCAGTCTTTGGTGTTTTTGCCTGAGTTAGAAATTCTTCAAGCACACATTCCAGAGTGTTTTACATTTTTCAGTGATACAAGAATTGTTTTAGAATTATTTTAGACTGCACTGAGATATTTATTCAGACGCCGTCTTCATTGGAAAATCGATCATTGACATATTCAAATTATAAGTCCCACAATACATTTAAAGCTCTCATTGGAGTAAGCATGACTGGTGCTGTTGTTTTAGTTTTACGATAGAATTTGCAGCAACTCTGCAGTTCAGGGTGAGAAGGTTCTAGGCCCATTTTCTATATTTTATCTCCATCTCGATGGAGGTTGTGCCTGGCATGTTCATGCCTGTTAGGCGCCATATAACCTGTAATGTGTTGGTGCGCATTAAAACCCCAATTCAAACAATCAAAATTATGGGGTGGATCTGCCTCTGATGTTGAGATTAAAAGAGCGAGTGGTTTATTGGATCAGTTAAAAGCCTGGGGATGTAGTCATGGTATCAGTTAAAAGCCTGGGGATGCAGTCATGGTATCAGTTAAAAGCCTGGGGATGCAGTCATGGTAGATAAGGGTTTCATACATTTGAAGCAGGATTTAACGAAGAGATGAGTCAAATTGTATTGTCCACCATCTAAATGTAAGCAGCAGTTCTCAAAAAGTGAAGGTTGAGCCAGGCGAATTGCATAGGCTAGAATCAACGTAGAGCGTTAAATGGAGCAAATAAAAAAATTCAAAATTATTCAAGAAGTTGTGTCACTTGCGATGAGATTGTTTACTTGTGTAGTTCCCTGACAAATCTATTACCACCCTTAGTATCTTGAATGTTGTTTAATGGGTGATTAACACATTTTAAGTTAATTAGAGTCGCTTTACTCTTACTATTAAAACCATTACTGCATATTGAGGCTTCAACTGATCCGATAAAGCACTCCCTCTTGTAATCTCAACATCAATTTATCACATTTTAGTGTAAAGAAAAAAGTTGATACTCTGTGTAACTGAGTAGAAACAATTCCGGCTTACCATTAATTTCTTTGCAAAATCTTCAAGTTGAACTGATTGCGATTGAATGTTGCTTAACAGTGCATCAATAAATTATAGGTTATTTAAAGCCGCCCCAGAGAGAGGGGAAGGATTCATATGAATCCAGGAACCGGCCGTCTCTTACTACCGAATAGATTCCTATGGTTCTTTAATGAGCTCGTAGGATTGACTGATAACAAGGGACCGCCCGGTTTACGTCCCCATCCAACAGACAAGGCTAAGGGAAAGTGTCATTACCTCATTATGTTTTGTTAATTTTAATCATGAAACAAATTTGGGGGGAAAAAAACATTGTAATTACCAATCTCCAAATCTGGCGGTGTTTATGGTTTCATTTATTTTTATTTCACTTTCCATGAGAACGTGAAAACAACCAGTTAAAACAGTCAGTCATTGCTTCTACATTGTTGAAATTTTATTTGTTCCACTTCGTTTTTGTGTGGCAATTGGCATTACTTAATTCTGGTTCATGTTATCACTAAATTGCTAAATAAAAGCATCTGTTTATTTTTGAATACCAATGTTCAATGGTGACTGCTTGTAACAAATAAGAAATAACTAAAATACTGTGTCCAGTGACAATATTTAATTTCAGCTGGTAACCTATACTACAATGACATTTGATAAAGGAAATGTGTTCATGGTGTAGTGTCCATTTTCCAGGAACTGGAATGATGAAAAATGTATTTTTAAAGAGAAAAACAGCAATCTTGATTGTTTAAAAACTCATGGCGGAGATATTTCACAGTACGGAACATGCTCGGCCTTTTCCGTCAGTGACGGGAACGCCAAATGACGTTCCGATTGTTTATGGACGTCGTCATCAGATTCCGCCACTAGGGAATACCGATTGCGGAAATTAACGAAGAGTTCCGGTTCCACTTGTTTTGTTTGTATGACTTAACGTTGTCTTGGCGTTCTCGTGCAAACTGGTGTAAAAAGGCGTGAGTCTTTAGAAATAAATAAAATATAATTTTAAATTATGTAATATATAGTTTAATAACCAGTGTTTTTGAGAATCTGAAAATATCTCCCTCGGTAGCGAAATGGCCCCGGTATAAGAACGAGTGCAGAGCATTCGTTCTTATACCGGTGTCATTTCTCTACCGAAGGAGGTATTTCCCATATCTTAAAAACACTGGTTATTAAACTCTTATTTATCAAAATAATATAGAGCTTTTTTTTTTGAATATAATTAACTGTTTATTAGATTGCACTTACTTGAATCTGTGAAATAAAATGAAAAGTCAAAATTATACTTAATTATATGCAAGCTTGCTTAAAGCTACAGAGTCCCTATATCAATCGATTTCTTCTTTGTAGGCGTGTCTTTATTTGTAACTTCATGTTCACCAGCTCATATCGAAATCGGGTATTTAAGCGAGCAAATATAGTGAAGGAAATCATTTACTGTATATACATCGACCAATGCACATCGAACCTATACACAGGTAACAGTAATTTTCATGAAAAAAAAAAGTTAGCTTCTTTCGGGGCTCGAACATACGACCTTCTGACTTCAAGTCCTGTGCTCTATCCACTGAACAACAACGCTGCTTGAGAAAATAGTATACTAACTACCATATATTATGAGGCAAAATAACTTAACATATTTGAACGCAACTAAAGATGGATCAATAAATATTCAGTCCATATTGTCGCACGTGTAAATTAACATTGCCTGGTGTAATACTGTATCTTATCAATATGAAACTAACACTTCGCCTCAAATCAACCATATATCGACTTGTTATTTAGCGCTTGACGAGTTTGTGTGCGCGCTCTTGTTATTATGAATGCCTGTTTACTGTTAAAAATGCTACAACATACCAATAAAGAGCAGTGGTCTAGAGGTTCAGCGTACATCTTTCAAATCTTACAAGTGCAAGGCTGTGGTTCAAATCTCGTTCCGGGCAACTTTTTTTTTTATCACATATTCTGGAGCCGTATATTTATCGATGTTACCTGTACGGAGGCTAAATAAAAATGTGAAATTTTACGTATCGATTTCTCCTTATATACCGACTTTTGGGGTGTTCGTCGATTTGAAACTACTTCACACGTGACTCATTCATATTCATGAGTTATTACCAGTTAAAATAGGGACTGTACAGCTTTAAAGTCAACTTTGCTTAAAGTCAACATCATAAATAAATTGATTTGCTAATTTCAATGCTTGATAAACACTTCAAGATTACCATGTGTCCCTTTAACATAATAATTTTGAGTTGCGGTTGTAATAACGTCAGATTTGTGCTTTTTGTGCTTAGTTTGAATAAAGATATTTTATGTTATATCGGTGTTTATTATTGAAAGAGTAATCAAAAAAATCCACTAATAATTTCGCCATGCAACAATAAATTCTCTTCAATAAAAGTGGTGTTTCTCCATGGTAAAGACATTACTTTTGAAGCTTTCTCTCCTCTCACTGCTGCATGTTTGAATACCTACAGCTGGATTTGTACGTGAGAAAGTGTTTATTCTTACAAATACGAGAGATATACAGTACTGGATACCCAGAAAAGTGGCTGGTCTGTCACCACTAAAATCTATGGCAATATATAGCCTAAAATGTGCTGGACACGACATAAAACACCATTTAACAAACCAACTTAAAAAAAAGTTATGCGTTCAACTGTCAGTAGTGTGCAGATTTGACAGGCTGTATGTTTACACCAGTTACCTTGATTATACTGATTTACATAAGTGTGGTAAAACACATTCTTCATAGGATTGAGACAAATTTGTTTAAGTCACTTTCAACTTCAATATTATCAGATACAGGTAATAAATCAAACAAAACAGCCTTTGAATCATTGCCAAGTTTACTGCAAAGCTTACTTCGGAACACACTCATTTTTATGGGATGACAAGTTGTCAGTCGTCCGTCGTCAGTCCGTCCGTTACCTTTTCCTCGTTAAGACGGTAGGGCCTTCAATTTTTATCCAATCTTTACCAAACTTCACCAGATTGTTAATGTCAATAAAAGCTCGGACAAGTTCGTAAACCAGCCAGATCGGACCAGTTAAAACGGAGTTAGGGCCCTTGATTTAGTTAAAAATGCTGTATTTTGCCTCGTTAAGACAATAGGGCCTTCATTTTTCATCTGATCTTTACCAGACTTTACCAGATTGTTAATGTCGATGAAAGCTCGGACAGGTTCGAAAACGAGCCAAATCGGACCAGTAACAGCGGAGTTATGGCCCTTGATTTAGTTACATTTTGCCTCGTTAAGACACTAGGGCCTCCATATTTCATTCGATCTTTACCAAACTTTACCAGATTGTTAGTATCAATAAAAGTTCGGATACATTCGAAAATCAACCAGATCGGACCAGTAACAGTTAAATTTTTTATATTTTGCCTCGTTGAGACGATAGCCTTTATTAGGCCTTCATTTTTCATCTGATCTTTACCAAACTTTAACAGATTGCTAATGTCAATGAAATCTCAGACAATTTCGAAAACCAGCCAAATCGGACGAGTAACAGCGGAATTAAAGCCCTTGATTTACATGTAGTTAAAAATGCCATATTTTGCCTCAAGACGTTAGGGCGTTCATTTTTTATCCGATCTTTAACAAACTTTACCAGATTGTTATTGTCAATGATAGCCAGGACAAGTTCGAAAACCAGCCAGATCGGACCAGTAACAGCGGAGTTATGGCCCTTGATTTAATTAAAAATGCTATATTTTGCCTCGTTAAGACGATAGGGCCTTCATTTTTCATCTGATCTTTACCAAACTTTAACAGATTGTTAACGTCAATGAAAGCTCGGACAAGTTCGAAAACCAGCCAGATCGAACCAGTGACAGCGAAGTTATGGCCCTTGATTTCGTTAAATATGCTATATTTTGACTTGTTAAGTCAATAGGGCCTTCATTTTTCATCTATCTTTACCAAACTTTTACCAGATTTGTTGACTTTTTTTTCTTTGATTATTTTTATATTTCTTTATTTTCTTTTATTTTTTTTATTTTTTATTTTTTTTTATTTTTAGCTCTACTGGCCAAGGGCCAGCAGAGCTTATGGGATGGCGAGTTGTCCGTCTGTCGTCCGTCGTCTGTCTGTCCGTCCGTAAACTTTTACCTCGTTAACACGATAGGGCCTTCGTTTTTCATCCGACCTTTACAAAACTTAACAGATTGTTAATATCAATGAAAGCTCAGACAAGTTCGAAAACCAGCTATATCGGACGAGGAACACCAGAGTTATGTGCCCTTGAATTATTAAAAAATGATATATTTTGCATCGTTAACACGATAAGGCCTTTATTTTCATCCGATCTTTACCAAAACTCATGAGATTGTTAATATCAATGAAAGCTCGCACAAGTTCGAAAACCAGCTATATCGGACCAGGAACACTAGAGTTATGTGACCTTGAATTATTGAAAAATGATATATTTTGCCTCGTTAAGACGATAGGGCCTTCATTTTTCATTCGATCTTTACCAATCATTATGAGATTGTTAATATCGATGAACGATCGGACAAGTTCGAAAACCAGGTAGATCGGACCAGTAACAGAGGAGTTATGGCCCTTGATTTAGTTAACAATGCTATATTTTGCCTCGTTAAGACGATATGGCCTTCATTTTTCATCCGATCTTTACCAAACTTTATGAGATTGTTAATATCGTTGAAAGGTCGGACAGGTTCGGAAACCATCTGGATCGGACGAGTAACAACGGAGTTATGGCCCTTAGTTAAAAATGCTATATATTGCCTCAAGACGATAGGGCATTCATTTGTCATCCGATCTTTACCAAACTTTATCAGATTGTTAATATCAATGAAAGCTCGTACAAGTTCGAACACCAGCTATATCAGACCAGTAACAGCAGAGTTATGGCCCTTGATTTAGTTAAAAATGCTATATTTTGCCTCGTTAAAACGATAGGACCTTCATTTTTTATCGGACCTTTACCGAACTACATCAGATTGTTAATATCAATGAAAGCTCGAACGAGTTTGAAAAACATCTAGATCGGACCAGTAACAGCGGAGTTATGGCCCTTGATTTAATTAAAAATGCTGTATTTTGCCTTGTTAAGACGGTAGGGCTTTCATTTTTCATGCGATCTTTACCAAACTTTATCAGATTGTTAATATCAATGAAAGCTCAGACAAACTCGAAAACAAGCCAGATCGGACCGATAACAGGGGAGTAATGGCCTTTGATTTAGTTGAAAATGCATTATTTTGTCTAGTGCGCTCGTTTTTCATCCGATCTTCACCAAAATTTACCAGCATACTAATTAATATTAACGAAAGCTTAGACACGTTCGAAAAGCAGCCAAATTGGATCAGTAAAATGGTAGTTAAGGCCCTTGATTTAGTTAAAAATGCTGTATTTTGCCTCGTTAAGACGATAGGGCCTTCATTTTTCATCCAATCTTGACCAAACTTTACCGGATTGTTATTATCAATTCAAGCTCTGACAAATTCAAAAACTTTCCAGATCGGACAAGTAAGAGTTGAGTTATGGCCCTTGATTTAGTTAAAAGTATTATATTTTGTCTCATTAAGATGATAGGGCCTTCATTCAGATGGGGAAGTAAACCGGGCGGTCCCGTGTATCGGTCTATCCTCCGAGAACGTTAAATAACCATACGAATTTATTTAATAATAATAGTAGGGCAGGTTCCCGGATTCCTATTTATCCTTCCCCTCTCTCGGGGGCGGCTCTAAATAACCTATACTGTGTTGATGAGCCATTAAACAGCATTCAATTCATTTTTAGCTCTACTGACCAAGGGCCAGCAGAGCTTATGGGATGGTGTGTTGTCCGTCGTCCGTCGACGGACCGTCGTCCGTCGTCTGTCTGTCCGTCCGTAAACGTTTACCTCGTTAAGATGATAGGGCCTTCATTTTTCATCCGATCTTTACCAAACTTTAATAGGTTGTTAATATCAATGAAAGCTCGGACAAGTTCGAAAACCAGCACGTGAAACAGTTCTGCGAGCACAGAAATGACGAAAATGTTCTCTTTATTCAGTTTGAAAAATTAATAAAGGTATGGCCGCTTTTCATGATTCTTCTTGGTGCCATTTCAGCTCTTACGTATATCTGATACAGATATGCAGCCTTTGACTTTTGTAGACTTTCATTTTTAGCTCTACTGGCCGAAGGCCAGCAGAGCTTATGGGATGCCGAGTTGTCCGTCGTCCGTCCGTCCGTCGTTAACTTTTGTCTCGTTAAGACGATAGGGCTTTCATTTTTCATCTGATCTTTACCAAACTTTAACAGGTTGTTAATATCAATGGAAGCTCGGACGATTTCGAAAACCAGCCAAATCGGACAAGTAACAGCGGAGTTATGGCCCTTGAATTAGTTAAAAATGCTATATTGCTATATTTTGCCTCGTTAAGACGATAGGGTCTTCATTTTTCATCCAATCTTTACTAAAATTTACCACATTGTTAATATCAATAAAAGCACAGACAAGTTCGAAAACCAGCCAGATCGGACCAGTAACAGCAGAGTTATGGTCCTTGATTTAATTAAAAATGCTATATTTTGCATCGTTAAGACGATAGGGTCTTCATTGTTAATCCGAACTTTACCAATCTTTATCAGATTGTTAATATCAATGAAAGCACAGACAAGTTCGAAAACCAGCCAGATCGGACCAGTAACAGCAGAGTTATGGTCCTTGATTTAATTAAAAATGCTATATTTTGCCTCGTTAAGACGATAGGGTCTTCATTGTTAATCCGAACTTTACCAATCTTTATCAGATTGTTAATATCAATGAAAGATCGGACAAGTTTGAAAACCAGCCATATCGGATTAGATAAAGCGGAGTTATGGCCCTTGATTTAGTTAAAAATGCTATATTTTGCCTCGTTAAGACGATAGGGGCTTCATTGTTCATCCGATCTTTACCAAACTTTATCGTGTTGTTAATGACGTTGAAAGCTCGAACATGTTCGAAATCCAGCCATATTGGACCAGTAACAGCGGAGTTATGGCCCTTGATTTAATAAGAAATGCTATATTTTGCCTCGTTAAGATGATGGGGGCTTCATTGTTCATCCGATCTTTAGCAAACTTTATCAGATTGTTAATATCAATGAAAGCTCGATCAAGTTCGAAAAACATTCATATCGGACCAGTAACAGCGGAGTTATGGCCCTTGATTTAGTTCAAAATGATATATTTTGCCTCGTTAAGACGATAGGGCCTTCATTTTTCATCCGATCTTTACCAAACTTTATGAGATTGTTAATATCGTTGAAAGGTCGGACAGGTTCGGAAACCATCTGGATCGGACGAGTAACAACGGAGTTATGGCCCTTAGTTAAAAATGCTATATATTGCCTCAAGACGATAGGGCATTCATTTTTCATCCGATCTTTACCAAACTTTATCAGATTGTTATTATCAATGAAAGCTCGTAAAAATTCGAACACCAGCTAGATCAGACCAGTAACAGCAGAGTTATGGCCCTTGATTTAGTTAAAAATGCTATATTTTGCCTCGTTAAAACGATAGAACCTTCATTTTTTATCGGATCTTTACCGAACTACATCAGATTGTTAATATCAATGAAAGCTCGAACGAGTTTGAAAAACATCTAGATCGGACCAGTAACAGCGGAGTTATGGCCCTTGATTTAATTAAAAATGCTGTATTTTGCCTTGTTAAGACGGTAGGGCTTTCATTTTTCATGCGATCTTTACCAAACTTTATCAGATTGTTAATATCAATGAAAGCTCAGACAAACTCGAAAACAAGCCAGATCGGACCGATAACAGGGGAGTTATGGCCTTTGATTTAGTTGAAAATGCTATATTTTGTCTAGTGCGCTCGTTTTTCATCCGATCTTCACCAAAATTTACCAGCATACTAATTAATATTAACGAAAGCTTAGACAAGTTCGAAAAGCAGCCAAATTCGATCAGTAAAATGGTAGTTATGGCCCTTGATTTAGTTAAAAATGCTGTATTTTACCTCGTTAAGACGATAGGGCCTTCATTTTTCATCTAATCTTGACCAAACTTTACCGGTTTGTTATTATCAATTCAAGCTCTGACAAATTCAAAAACTTTCCAGATCGGACAAGTAAGAGTTGAGTTATGGCCCTTGATTTAGTTAAAAGTATTATATTTTGTCTCATTAAGATGATAGGGCCTTCAATCAGATGGGGAAGTAAACCGGGCGGTCCCGTGTATCGGTCTATCCTCCGAGCACGTTAAATAACCATACGAATTTATTTGATAATAAGAGTAGGGCAGCTTCCCGGATTCCTATTTATCCTTCCCCTCTCTCG